>CM033712.1:82249189-82393241 GCA_019671005.1 Hibiscus mutabilis
TCAGTAGCATGTCCAATAGGTTCATCTCCTTCACGAGACGAGGAGTTAGTGTTGGCACTGTGAATATTTGGACAGAGAAAGTTGAGATTAGAGGGTACTTATTGAAAATGCTGTCACTTCCCTCTTTTATGGCTTCATTTATAACAGTTGGGTAGTAACTTAAAAATGTTCTCGAAAATTCATTTTTAAAGACAGGATCTGCCAGCAATTTCAGCAGCACTTCATGGAGTTTCTTTGCAACACCATCGCCAACGAACTTCTCTGCTCTGACCAGAATATCCAATAAACCATCCAGAGAAATTACCCTCCTAGCCACAAAACTGAGCAAACTGTCACTATGCTTGCAAAATTCTATGAGCATCTCGACGACCACATAAGTAAGTTCATTTGCAGCCTTCCTCTGTTTAGCACTATGATCAGTTGCTCTCATATTTTCATGAAACACATGTTCTGCTGCAAATAGCTTGTTTTTCCAACAAACAAAGAGTGCATCAAGCACTGGACCAACTGAATTTGCTACGCTATCATCAAGTGGTTGAATCTGTTCCGAACCTTTATGCTTTGAGCAAAACCCCTCCTGTTTCCAAGCTGTCTCATCCCCACAATCACAGCAACCACCGGCTGTATATATAGTCGAATAGTCATGATCCTTATGATTCCCATTCTGGAAACAGGGAACACAAATAGCACATGTCGGATCATGCTCACATGTCCGGCACCTATATGCAATATCATTTGATCCCCAAACCGCACCACAAACACCACGTTGACCAACACTCGAATTCGCTAGGTTTTTCAAAGCATTCATCGGTCCATTCTGAAACATAAGCCACTGTAACCAAAGCATACTCTCACGGAACTGATTTTTCATAGTCAAACACATCCATTCCTCAGGCCTTACACTAATATCTTGTATAGACTCCGCCACATCTTCATCTGCAGGTAAGACTGCAGAAACTATCTCTGGCAACAATAATCCATTACAATTAACATAATCAACTATCCCCTCATAAGACCTTTCGAGGTACTCCTTTGGAATCCCTAAAGCAGCTAACCTCTGATTACAAAATCAATAGTTCTTTCAGCTTATTCATTCCAACATTAACAAATTTGCAACGTACGGAATTAAAAAATGGAATAAAATAAAATTAAACTTCAACATTTTCACATTTCACCCGATTGAATAATTTGAATAAAGAAAGAACGTACCCGTACGACTCGATCACGGGGCTTAATCGGCGAAGAACCGGCAGGCGATTCCATTTTCTTACGGAAAATTAAATAGCAGTAACGAAGCAGCCAATCGACGCAAGACAAACACGGCCCTAATCTGGAGCCCTCTTGACTCCCCAGGTTTACTTCTTCGATGAAATCTTAATCGAGTTTGAAATTATCCAAAAAAAAACCCCAGAAGAATCATTGACGATTAATTCCCAGTCATGAAACTAGTCGTTCACTGTGGCAAAGCAATGAACCAAACAGTTCGGTTTCTCTCATGCTTTAATTTATATCTCACTCTTCCCTTTAACTTCCTTTCCTTCAATAAGATGGTTAAAGATTGTCTGGAATAATCTGAGGGATACCGTGTTCCTGCTGTCGTCTGTTTGGATAATAATAATGTTAATCTCGTTTCTCACTTCTCTAAATGCTTATTCGCCTATGCGTTTAGGCATATGGACAGATTTAGTCCATAATATTTTATTTTTGTTAAAATGATTCTTATTCTTTTATTTATTTATACCTAACCCTTAACCTTTTTTATAATAGAGTCTTATTATTTAAAATATTGATTTTTACTGATTTTGAAGTGGTAGTCCGCATATCGTATAATTATTTGTCGTACATATCACATTAATAAATTGTTTAAAATTATAAAGTTATTTAAAATTAAAAAATCATGATGTGTTCATATATTGTCATGAGACTTTATGTCAATACCATTTTGGTTAGCATTTTTTTTCTTTTAAAAATAACCATTAGACTTTTTTAAGATTGAGGTTGAATTCAAAGATTTTTTTCTTTAAAAAAAAGTTAAGTGTCAAATTTAATTAAAATAAAAATAAGGGTCAAATGAAAAAAATATATAAATATTGAGGGATAAATTTAACTTTTTTTACAAATGGTTTTAATTTAAGATTTAGATATATAGTTTATGAGTTTAGGTTTTAGTGTTTTGAATTTATGGTTTAAAGTTGTAATTTATAGTTTAGGGGTTAAGTTTAGGTTTTATGATTTAAGGTTAGAGATTTATATATGCATGTTTGTGTAAAAAATATTGCTTGTGCATCAAATATTAAAGCTTGTATTTTCAGACACAGTATATGTAAAAAAAATTACAAAACTATCTTAAAAATTTAAATCACTAAAATTATAAATGTTAAAACTCTAAATATCTATTTTTACAAAAAAAATTAACACTTAAAATTTTTAAAAAAATATTTTGAGCACTTATTTTTCATTTAACCCAATAAAATTTGACCCAAAACCAATCAATTGGAAGGGGCTTTGTGACAAAAGGATTGCATTCCCTTCGGCGGGTTAGAATATTCGGGCCGTTTAGAAATAAAAATGTTAAATATTAAAAATAAATAAAACAATTGTTTTGATTTTTTTAAAAAGAAAATAGATGAGTATAGACACCACGTGGCCTTTGTGTGCCATCTGCCGACAATTAAGTCGTACACTTGCTGTTTCCCTTTTTACTGCACCGCCACACTACCGTCAATTGTTTTCTTCTACAATAGATATGTTCCGATGAAATCACAATTCAATTTTAAGATAATTTTATATTAAAGCTATAATTTGTTGATCAAAGATATATTAAAGCTAGAATTTGGACCGTCCAATGAGTACTCCACTTTGTCTTTATTCTAATCTACATCATCCACCAACTTACCCATAATTTATCATTTATGCAAGTCTCCGGCAATTGTAACCCAAACTAGAGAGGGTGAATTATTTCGACCGTAATAAAATCATTTTTCGTGGTGGATTTAACAATTGTATTGAATAAATAATTAGATTAAAGAGTAATCTAAGAAATATTAGATTTTGTATACTAATTTATCTTTTAAATTAAATCATTTCTATTTTTCCTAATTAAATTATCTAAATATTTATATTATAAAAATAATTTAAGTATTGACAATTTCGAGAATCAATAATTTCAATGATAGTTTATTAAATAAATAATTTAAGTATCAAATATTAGTTTTTGAGACACAACGTGTGAGCGTGTATATAATACTTATTTTTGTAATGAAATATTTGATTTTTAAAAACCGTTTATTTTTTAAATAAAATTACTTTTATTTTTTAATTTAGTTAAGTTTATTAAATATATATCATAAACATAATTTATAGTTATTTATTGGTGTCATTATATTAAGGGACAACAAACTGAAACAAACACTTCAAAATACACGTTAAAAATAAATATTTCATGAAAACAATTTCATTTGTAAATAAATTATAAATGGTTCTAGGTGAAGTGCTAAAAGACTTGTATATAAAACATATAATTATAAATTATTTAAAATAAAATATTAATTAAATTATTTTTATATATATAATTTTTTAAATTTTTTTAAATAATTAGATCAAATACCAACCTTAGTTAATTTAATAAATAAAAAAGTTTAAACTTTAAACTCTAAACTCTAAACCTTAACATAAAAACACGGACATGAGTTTACCGTATTTGTGCTTCCCAATGTACATGTGATCTACATTAACTTTAAAATACCTTTTTAAACTTAAAATATTAGAACAATTCTCTGAAGAAAAACATCATAAAATGAACATGTGGTGCTCCCGTTAGAACTTCCACGGTCCCCTATTTTGTTGAGAGTAAAAAAAACAATTTTGCTGTTAGTGTAAAGATAGTTTCCAATGTTGATAATAGTAACTTATTACAAGTTGTAAAAATATCACCTATACTAATAGTAATTTCACTAATGAGTTTATGTTATATTTACTATTAATAAAATATAAATAATTACTAAATTAATAAAAAATAATCATCAATACACATGATATAAAATTATTTGTAGGACATTTAAAGGGACAAAGAAAAGGGACAAACGAATTTTGTTCATTTAGTCACTAATATTATAGTTTAGATGTAATTTAGTCATTATTTGTTAAACTGATAACATATGAGATGATGTATGAGTTTTTTAAATAGTATTATTACACATTTAATTTTCGACACTTATAAATCCTATTAATTTGATCATAATTCTTAATAGTTCAACAAATTTAATCTTCACATTTACAAAATCCATCAATTTAGCCTTTCGCGTTTACAAAGTATATCGATTTGATCATAATCCTAAAAAATATCAATATAAAAAACATAAAATTACTAAAATATTTTTAAAACTTCAAAATAATAAATTTCCTCCTTTTATGTTTTTCTATTCGGTCCTTTAAAAATAATCATTTATTGGTGTTATATTAAAAAATATTTAACAATATGTAGCGTTAGTAATATGTGTCGTCTGTTCAAAAACATCCATTATAAAAATATTGATTCTCAATATCTAAATTTCAAAAGGAAAACAAATAATTCCTAAAACTACTCTTCAATCTATTAATCTTTTCGATTGAAGGGGAAGGGAAAACTAAAATCAATAAATAGGGGTGTATATTTGATCGAGTCGAGTCAAACTATTTTAAGTTAGTCGAGTTGAAGAGTTTCATTTTATAATTTAAACTTTATTTGAATTTTTTCGAGTCAAGTTGAGTTTATAAAATTTGAGTCGAGTTCAAATTTATGTTCAAATTTTATTGTAAACATTTATAATTTTATGATACTAATTAGTTCTGATTTATACATTTTTATATAACTATATAGTCATATACAATACACATAAAGTGGAAAAGATGAAAATAAGAACTTTAAAATTTTAACTCTATTTATCTCAGGTTCGAATACTTCTAATTTCAATTTTAAAATTTTGATTTATTTTATCATATTTTATTTTTATTATAATAATATTTTGGTTTAATTATTTAATAGGTTATTATTTGTTTATTTTTATTTTAAAAAACTAAATATTAATATATTTTTACTATTTTTATTTTTAAAAATAATTTTTTATTTTTATTAACCAAATGTATTTTTCAAATTTTTGAAAAGTAAATAAGAAAAATCAAAGCCTTATTGTCTAATCCCATGATTTGATTATGTTCACAGTTTGGATTATGACTCATTCAATTGAACTTTACGGGGTGAATCATGTGAAATTTTACTTCCATGGCTAGCACAGTAAAAGCTTGGATCATACTACTATTAGAATTCAAATGAACTTTTAATCTTTCCACGTTTTACATGTTAATTAGCACCTTGCTTTTAATCAACAAACGAATTCATCTAAAATACAAAAAGAAAAAGGGAAATCTCATTCTTTTTTATATTTCATCAAGTTCATTTAATCAAATTAATTTGGTTCAAGGGTGTAAAAAGCTCTTGAAATTTTGAAAAAAATCAATTAAATTTTAAATTTTTTACATTCAATTAAGTCTTTGAACTACATAATTTAATCAATTAAGCGCTTTGACCAATTTTGACCATTAAATCTGAACAGTTTTTTCTATCCATTGTTGCAGTGCGCCGTGTCACAGTGTTTCGACTTGGCAATTTTCAAATTTTTTATTTTATTTAAATTTTTTTTTAAATATTCAAAAAACTCAAAAAAACTTATAAAATTTATATTAAAAAACACTTCTTGAATATTTTTTTTTGTAAATGCAACATGATAGAACTGTAGTGTATCATGTTTCGGTAATACAAGAAGAAAAAAACTATCAAAATTTAATGGTCAAAATTGGTCAAAGGGCTTAATTTATTAAATTTTTTGGTTCAAAAGCTTAATTTATTAAATTTTGTAGTTCAAGAGCTTAATTGTGTGCAGATTTTTTTTAAGAGCTTAATTAATTTTTTTTTCAAAAATTCAAGGCCTTTTACACCCTTAAACCAATTAATTTATATTTATGATTCAGAGAATGAAGTTGATCCTATAATTATTTAAATAATTTAAGTATATAAAGTAGTCAATGCAACATTTGTTGCATATTCCTAACGTTTAAAATAGTTATTTTTTGATTTTATTTTTAAATTATTGTGAATTCTTAAATTATTTAGCGATTTTATTTTTTTAATTTTAGAATTAAGATTAAATTGATAAACTTTGTAAATGTGGACAGTTAAACCCATAAACACGGAGGGCTGAATTGATATAAATTGTTTTTATGTCCCTAATTGTTTTGAAATTAGGGAAATTAAGCATTGACCTATATTTTCGGTTTAAATACTTTTAAATCATTGTTAATCTTGAAATGAGGTAAAATAAGTTTTAGTCTCCATTTTTTGTTTAAATACTTATTCGATATTGTCAAATTTAAAATTAAACAAATTAAACCTTAATTCCTCGCATTATCACTATCTATATTTGACCTCTCTCAAAATTTCTTTATGATTCCATCATTGGATGAGCATGATGAAGTAATACAATTATGATATATATAGTTAGGATCCACTTAGTGTAAAACTCAATTACTTTTACATTTTTCTTGGACCGTTGGATGAGGGTAATAAATGGCTCAGATTGTTCTCTTATCTTTTTTTTCAAGTGATAATCTTCACATTTTTTATTGTTAATCTCATCCATCCATTTTACTCATCTAATGGTCATGGATTAGTGTAAAACTAAATGAGTTTTACACCATGTAACTGGATCCCATCCCATATATATATATATATATAGAGAGAGAGAGAGTTATGATCCACTTGCACTGTATAAAACTCAATTACTTTTACACAGTTTTTGGACCGTTGGATGAGGGTAATAAATGGCTCAGATTATTTCCTTATCTTTTTTTTCCAAGTGATAATCTTCACATTTTTCTATTGTTAATCTCATCCATCCATTTCACTCTTCCAATGGCCATGGATTAGTGTAAAACTAAATGAGTTTTACATCATGTAACTTGATCTCATCCCATATATATATAGTTATCTGATGTGATTACAATATTATTAGTATTACAATATATTTTTAAAATTTTATAATTGATAAGTGGATTATTTGATAACTATTTTATCTTTAATTATGTCTTTAATTATTAGTTCAGGTTGCTGATTTGGGTGTTTTCGTGCGTTTTCTATGCATGACTTCAATTTTGGAAATTACACTTAAAAAGACTAATTTTTGCAGTTTTATTTTTTTGAATCAAGGCTGGGCTAGTGGGCATGAAGTCTGACGTGGCATCCAGTCAGCAGCTTCTAGAATGTGACATCAACAACAACATATAACAGATCGGCTGCGATTTAAAATTTAAAACTTGAAAATTATCTTTTAGGATTTTATTTGAATATTTTTAGGATTTATCTTTTATTATTTTTAGGTTATTTTTAAGGTTTTAGAATATTATAAATACTCCATTTGGAATAAGCATAAATCATCTCTCATTATTAGTTTTGTTTTTACTTTTGAAGTTTTATAAAATTCTTTCTTTTTTTTAGTTTTTGCTTTAAGTTTTTATTTATTTTTCTTTTATAATGTTAAGTATGATTTTTACCATAATCATGCTTAGCTAAATTTTTCTATTAGCCAAAAGTCAGAGCGAAGCTTCAATTCACCTTGTGAGAATTAAAAAACACTCAACATCTTCGTATTACATTCTTTATTTTCTGGAAAGTTAGATCGACAATAGACCTTTCTATTAAATTTTTTGACGTTTTCATTTCAAAAAGCTAGCGTTGACTTGATTGTTGTTCAGATTTATAGTTGGGAGGAATGATCGGCTTGTAGTAAATTTGAATTCCTATGAACACACTTAGCGACAGGTTCACTAAGGGAAATTGAGATCGGATTCGATTCTCATTGAGACAACATAGTCCGAGTCAGGTTTTTTCCAAATTTTAAAATTGTTTTATTCTAATGACGATAGTCGTGGTTAGTCCAACCAGAAAACTGAAATTAAAAAATTGATTTTGGATTATCGGTTTACCTAAGAGAAAAATAAATTACAAAGGTTGGGCCTTGTAGACTGTAACCGGTATGTATTCGGAGTAAAATCCCTTTTCGATGGTCAGTTTGAATTGAAGCTAAGCAAAGCTTGAGACTAATTTATTTAATTGACTTTCTTCTCAAAAATATTTACTTCATCATTTTCTCTAAATTTATTTTTATTATTTTACTTTTAGTTCATACTCCATCAAACCCCCATTATTTTTATTTACAGGCTAAAGTCATAATAAAAACCTTTTACATTAAAAGCTCCATAGTTCCTGTGGGTAGACCCTTATTCTCTCTATACTACGTTATATTTATTCATTTGAGGTTAAGGATAAATTTTTTTGACAATATACGACGTTTATCAATACTCACGTGCCTTTTTTAAAATTATTATTTTACACATATAACATTATAGTTATTTTTTATATTTTTAATATCTATAATAAACATATACTAAAATCAATTATGCTATATATGTTATATATATTACGATATTAAATTAAAAAATTAAAAAAATTGGTGAAACGACATGAACATTGTGCAGTGCCTTTTGGGTTGTTTGCCGATGTAACTTATAACGGATTATTATTTATAGGAATGTGCATGAAGATGGTTGTTGTTAATTTTAGAGATTTCATCTAGATCGTGTTTTGACAAATCTTAAAGAATTCTTCTTACAATGAACCACATAGATTGTCTTTGGTGTAAAGAGAAAGTGTTGATCTGACTGGTGCAACGCTTATCTTTTATTTTTATATTTATCAAATTATTATTATTTTTTGATGCTCTAAAATTTTTTAGACTATATTATATTTTTAGTTCTTTTAAAAAAATTAAATTATATTTATATTTTTATTTATTAATAAAGTTATATAGTTAATGTGTCAAAATAAAATATAACCAATAAATGGCAGGGAAGTGCCGAAGTGGATGAGATAATCTGATCCACTGGATTGTGGTTTCTACCTCCAGCTCTGATTTGACCTGGAAAGGGTTAGTGTTGGTTCCAAGCCCATTTCAATGTGGATTGTCATCAAATTGTTCGGTAAAATGAAAATAACATTTTAAGACTTAAAAAAGACAAATAATTAACTATTAATTAATTTAACATGACGGAACATTAAATTTTTTGAATAGAACAATGTTTAAATTTTAATATTGTGAATAAAATAAATTAATTGAAAATGAAAGTAGCTTAGCTAGTTCGGTTAGGGTGCTTGTGGATGCTAAGCTGAATGTAATTTTACCAATATCTATATTCTTGTTTGTTTAAATTTTACCCATATTTTTATTAAACCAGATGCAGCTGAATATTGCTTTGCTGCAAATTTATTTATTTATTTTTGCTTGCAAGTTTACGCCATTAAACTTTACACATCTTTGAGCTTATCCCCTTCCATAAGCTTAAAACACATACATTGTCTGAACTAATACGTTAATATAACAAGTCAAGTTCCTTGTATTTTCATGCATCAAGCTGACCCTCTTGTGATCTTCAAATATATTATGTACAACACCTCCATTATATGAAGAGAAAATGAGTAAATTACTTCTCATATATTATACTCATATCGTGATTAAGGCAACACTGATTAAGCCATCTAAAACTCAAAAAAGGAGAATTTCCTTTATTTATTATTATATTATAAATATACATCATCTTCTAAACAATAACAAGGAATGGGGACAACAACGTAGGATCTAAGCTCTAACTGATGTCTCGACCGCAACCTGACCGGGATAACTGACTTCGGATTTCCTAACAGTTTCCCACAGCTCTGGTATTGCCTGCTTGATGTTGTGAATGCTTTCTAATGCATAATCTGCACCTTTGGGTCTCTGGGAAGTGCCAATCTGCATAATTTTTATTCGAAACACATGAGTTAGTTTCATGGTTGTTTTTAAGGAACTATGTATGTTAAGTAAAACATCAAGGCTTTCAAGGACTTGCCAGCACGGTGTGAAGACCGACGCGTTTTCCGGCCTGGATGTTGCGGACGCTATCCTCGAAGAACAACTGAAACAGCAAAAATCCAATGAAGGAAAACATTAGTAGACCATAAAAACGTAATGAGTAATGAAATGCGCAACAGTTAATTATCGATCATCTTACAGTTCTCTGAGGGTCGATTTCGGCAATCTTGAGAGCACGCTCTATGGCAGATTCCTGTGGTTTGCAAAGGATGGGCGTCTTGGGTAATGATGCACCATTGTTGGGATGAGCGAAATGATCAATTATGTCGAAAATTTGACAGCTGCTAGGAGCATCGGTTGGAGTAGCAGTGGTGGATCCTAAGAACTCGATGTCATCTTCGTCATCAGACACCGTGTTCTTATGGGTAGGATTGAGAGTCTCGAAGCAGATAATCCCTTCGAAACAGTCTTCCAATCCAAGCTTACTAAGGGCTTTAACAGCATGAACCCTGTCTGCATTTGTGAATATCTAAACACAAGAGACATCAAATTTTGTTAGGAGACAATTAGAAAGAAAGCATGATCAATTGATCAGTACTTGCTTATGCATCAAGTAATGAAACCGCTTACAATTTTTCGAAGAGGCAAAGTCTGCAATAAACTCTTCAATGAAGGATCCGGTTTTAGGTTCTCATATGGAAGTCTTCCATGAACAAAACTATGGTACTCATCATAATCGAAGTCATAACCAACAGCCTGCAAATAAGAGAAAAATACATATTAAATTCATATTCCCCCCCCCCCCCCCCCGTAATGGAAAGGATGCTTGGAAAAGGAAGGGTTTAATGGAAGTAAATAATACCGTAAGGCCAGCCATTGTTGTCCCATATTTCTTATACAAGAGGTCGGACAATTCAACAACTTTGTCCTTCTCTACTCCCAGTTTTTCAACCATATAATCTGAAAAGAAAATAAAATCAGATTACCACGAAATCTTGATAGTAAAAATGGTAGTAGCCAAGCACCAGAACACAAATCCTTTACCTTTAATGTTCTTCCCACATTCTCTTGCAAGACCAGAACTTTTTGGATAAAGGGTATCATCAAGATCTGCAATTTCAAACAAATTGTTAAATATATTTGCAGTTTCAGTTGAATTAATTGTTAAACCTTGTGTTCTTCAAGTAAAGGAGCTTACCGAACAAAAGGCAATCATATTTAGGCCTTTGAGTTAGACTGTATTTGTTCTCGTATTCCATTTTTGAACTTGATCAAAGGACCTAAATTAACCAATGGAAAAGAAGTTAACATTCAAGTCCAACATATCTTGAAACCAACTCAACCAAACTGATGATATTTATATTGATTTGAAATCTATGGTTAAGGGACACGCATTTGTCTAACGTTTATCATCATCAAAGTGGACAAGAACATGGCATTGATGAGTTCATGAGTGGATAAACCACAACCACAACTTGAATATCGAATTTCAAGAACATGTATTCAATAATGTAAGTAAAGACGCTTTCAAATGTTAAAAACAGCTAAAATGGTGAACTTTAAACAATTTTGAATTGAAAAGTGATTAGACCCACAATTTTTTTTGTGGATGAAAAAAACCCAACTTTTCATGGAGGAAGCAAAATGATACATTTTATATGTTTCTTTATAGAGCCCCATAATGGAAAGCATATTCATGAACAAAATTCCAGAAAGTTGAAAGCTTTTTAGCAAAAGCATGACAAAGAAATGGTTGAAAATGTCAAAACAAAAGGAAAAATTTAAATGATCATACCGGCTTCAAAAACAAGGAGAGTCTTTGAAAGGCTAAGAAACAGAGGAAGCAGAGAGATTGTATAGTTGTTCTCAATGAAGAACAGAAAGCGAAGGGAGAGGGGGAAGGAGAACGAAGGCCGAAATGGGTTTTTATAGGCAAAAACAGATGGTTGGCTTATTCACGTTTGATTAAATTATGTTGAAAAGAATTAATATTTTCATTGCTATATTAAATGTGTAGGAGGAAGTAAAACAGAGTTAGCTTAGCTGTCTTCTTAGGACTTTCCTTAATATTTACTTTTTGCTGTTGTGTTTTCCACTGTCCAAATTTATTATTACACCAAAATCCCAGAAATTTGCTGCAAATTTTAATGTAACGGGATAAATAAAATTTGTTGAGCATCTAACATTATTATTATTATCTAAATATTTTGGTACGGTAATATGATAATAATATAAATTTTTTATTTTAACTTTTTGAAAAATATATATAAATTGTTTGAACTTGAAATAAACCGTTTTTTTTCACTAAAATAACATTATTAAAACCTTCTTTAAAAAAAAACATTATTAAAACCTAATTATTCATATTCAACTAATTATATATATATATATAAATATGTTTAATTAAAACAGATATCAAATTTCAATACCATAAAAGAGACTATATTTCTATTTCTATTTTCTGTAGTGAGTTGTAAACCTGTTCTTTGCAACTATATACTGAGTTTGGCACAAAAGAAAAGACCAGAAAAAGAAGCTATTCCTAAAAAACATGTCATCTTCATTTTGTTCTGTATAAAGGGGAGATGCCAGTTTTTGATTCCACGTGGTTCCAATCCAGAAAATTCTTATAAATTACACCTTCCATTATTTGTTCATTCATGTATTTTACACACATCCATATAAACCCAAAGCTAAGAATAATATTAGCATTTCTTAATATTATTGTTATTATTACACAGGTGTGAACATGGCAGGAATTTTTTAATGACTAATTTTTCTAATGTACTTATTTTAAAGATATTGTCACGACCCAAATCTTTTGATCCGAGACAATTGTGCAAGGATCCGCCCAAGAGGTTCAAAGCGGATCATCGGACTTGCCAAGACCACCAGACTTGGCCCAACACTTGGAGAATGCTAGAGAGCCCGATCACACTAGCTCTTCGGAAATGGCAGGAGACAAGAAGTCAAACGAGGAATCTTGCCATATCGGGTGTGATCAACTAACTGAGGAAAGAAACCTACTAATTGATGTAATTAGGTAGGGATTTGATATTCTTTCCTAGATTAGAGATTCTTGTAAGGATTTGGGCTAATCCTGGCCATCCATGTAAATCGATCCGGACCATTGATTGAGTGGGAGCTCAACTATAAATAGAGAGCCTCCCACTCTCATTTGTATCATCCAACCATCTCATTCCATTCATTCTCTCATTTGAGAAGAGTAATAAGACTCTGAGGCATTTACTCTATTTCTCCTCTTGTTCTTTCAATTGTCTTCGTTTTCAAAGCTCTTCGAGCTAGTTGCCTCTCGAGTGGCCAAGAGTAGCCACCATAGTGCTTAAAGCGCTTCCGCATCCATCGAAGCCTGGAGGACTTGTCCGAGCCGTTGCCGAGCAGGAGTACTCGCAAGGCTGGTTGAAGGCTTACTTAGGCGCGGGAATCGACTGATTAGCGTCAAGGGCGTCAAAGGCCGCACGGATCACTAGGGTTGAGCCCTAGCCCCGTGACAAGTGGTATCAGAGTGAGACGAGGGAGCTTGCGTTCGAGCCTACTTGGTGTTGCAGTCAAGTTAGGCGAGGATTTACGTTCAAGCTAGTCAGAGTAAGCAAGCTAGTTCGTGGCAAAGAAGTGACCGAGATGGCATCACAATGGAGAAGAATGACAATGAACGAGGTAAAAGATTTCATTGAAGATCTTGATGATAGAACATTCACTCTCAGGTCCGAGATAGTGGATTTGTCCCAGAAGGTGGATTCCTTCAAGGAGGAAATCACCAAAGAGACTCGAGAATCTCTCAACTTGACGATTGAACAGATCAAACGTCATTCCGAGGGATTACCACCGTTGATGAAAATGGTATGTAGGCTTGAAGAATCCGAAGATGAAGCCAAGCAAACCCAAGGTGTTTTCGAGTCCCGCCTTAACCAAGTGGAGTCCATGAAGGGCCGGTTCAAGGACGAGATGCGACGAGTTTTCAGTGAGGTGGTGAATGTTCGACAGAGTAATGCTTGCGAAGCCGAGGTGAAGGCTTTGCGGATCGAGGTGAATGAGCTCAAGGAAGAGCTACTCAGTTGCAAGAGTGCAATGAGTGAATGGGGTGCGCTTGCCACCATCTTCGAGGGACTTAGGCCTGGGGCGAAGCTTGCATTGGAGCAAGGAGGTGCCCAGATTCGGGAGGCCAATGATGCGGCCGAGTTGCTGACCGAGCCTACGGGAGACAAGCCAGTCAGTGCCGAGACGTCCAAGCCCACAACGAGTGACTGTGGGAATGGCGAGGCTAAGTCCGTGCCAAAGAAGAAGGCGAGCAGGAAGATGAAGTGCTACTTCTGCAATGGCCCACATGTGATAAGGAGCTGTCCCGAGAAGAATCGCCTTGCTGCACTCATCAAGAGAAAAGATGAGCCAGAAGGGGGAGTAGCGGAACTTGGCGCAATTGCGAGTGTCAATGAGCCAAGGGAAATCCAAGGTGCGACTACTAGTGTCAAAGTAGTCAAGCCAAGGTCGAGTCGCGGTGCGACAGCAAATGAGAAAGCCGTCAAGCCGAGGGTGAAGAAGAAGCAATTGGAGTGCTACCAGTGTAAGGGGCCTCACAAGTTGCGGAGATGCCCAGTTCGAGCCAATGAGTCCAAGATGAGGGACAAGCCCGAGGGAAGCGAGGCTACAAAGCTTGGTTCGAAGCTGTCTAGTTCTACCAAGGCCAAGGGAGACTGAAAGCAGAAAAAGGTGAACATGTCCAGGAAGGCTAGGGGAGTGCTTACCGAGGATGTTCGGGGAAAGAACATCGCTTTTGAGACCAATGTAGCGTTGAAGGGGGCCAAGCCGAGGGACATTGCAACCTTGGAGATACCACTCATGGGCAAGGTGGGGAACGAGCGAAGGACTTCGGGGAAGAAGTGCCAACGCAAGAGGAAACACCGAACTTCGAGGAAGAAGGGTCGATGCAAGAAGAGTGCACCAAACTTCAAGTTAGAGGGACGAGTGCAACGAGGGGCAACGGACCTTAGGCAAAAGGTGCCGATGCATGCAAAGAACTTCGACGAGGGAGGTTCGATGCAAAGGGGGCCAGACTTCATGGAGACAGAAGGGCTGACCCATTTTAGAGTAAATGCAACCGAGAGAAAGGTACATCTCAAACGCAACTCTAGTGTTTTTGAGTTTGATTTGCCGAGTTTGATGAGCGTAGGTCGAGTTGGACCTAACCATCGGTGCGAAGGAGACAAAGCTTGGAAGGGACCTTTCAGAGTTCTAAGGAGCCAAACTGATGGGCTGACGAGTCTGAGAGTTCATCCGGTGTTCAACGTGGTGACACCCAAGACTTTGCCACGGGATCAAGGCAAACCAAGGCTTGTAGGAGAAAGCTCCTACAACGGTGATGTATCTGAAGGCGTCATAGCACGCGACATCACTTAGCGGGAAGAGTCGGAGCGAGCAGTCCTTATGGGGGGACATGTGCAAGCCGAGACATCGAGAAGCCACCAAGATGATGTGAGTAATGGTGCAGAGGATCGAAGGATTCCATGGCGGCAGGAGCCGAGGCGAGCAGTTCATATGGGGGAACCGCACCAAGCCGAGGCAACAAGTAGCAGCATCCAAGGAGGCCCTACCCAGGATCGTTCTAGTGCAGCGACGAAGGCGTCGCCAAGTTCAGTGGGGGAGAATGTCACGACCCAAATCTTTTGGTCCGAGACAGTTGCGCAAGGATCCGCTCAAGAGGTTCAAAGCGGATCATCGGACTTGCCAAGACCACCGGACTTGGCCCAACACTTGAGAATGCTAGAGAGCCCGATCACACTAGCTCTTGAAATGGCGAAGACAAGAAGTCAAACGAGGAATCTTGCCATATCGGGTGTGATCAACTAATCGAGGAAAGAAACCTACTAATTGATGTAATTAGGTAGGATTTGATATTCTTTCCTAGATTAGAGATTCTTGTAAGGATTTGGGCTAATCCCGCCATCCATGTAAATCGATCGGACCATTGATTGAGTGGGAGCTCAACTATAAATAGAGAGCCTCCCACTCTCATTTGTATCATCCAACCATCTCATTCCATTCATTCTCTCATTTGAGAAGAGTAATAAGACTCTGAGGCATTTACTCTATTTCTCCTCTTGTTCTTTCAATTGTCTTCGTTTCCAAAGCTCTTCGAGCTAGTTGCCTCTCGAGTGGCCAAGAGTAGCCACCATAGTGCTTAAAGCGCTTCCGCATCCATCGAAGCCTGGAGGGCTTGTCCGAGCCGTTGCCGAGCAGGAGTACTCGCAAGGCTGGTTGAAGGCTTACTTAGGCGCGGGAATCGACCGATTAGCGTTACGGGCGTCTAAGGCCGCACGGATCACTAGGGTTGAGCCCTAGCCCCGTGACAATATGTATTAAGTATTAGTTTCATGTAAAATGTGGTAATTAAATACACATTTTCCCTAATCTCTCTCTAAAAGAATGAAAGATCCTATAGATGACGTGTGTAGATTTATTTAATTAAATAATTCAAATAGGGTAGATAGGGCATACAATTCATGTGAATTTTACATTAACCCTTGCTTTCTTTATTCGTCAAATATATTAACCCCTTGCTTGGCTTGAATTAAAATGTATTATGGCATCACTTCCTAGAGTACCTCTATAATTGGAGAGAGAAAAACAAGCAGCGTCCGCTACCCAAATTATTATGTAAATATATGTAATCAACATCCATCGCTTGTTTTATCTTCACTTTTTAAAATTTTATATATTATATGCAAATTTAAAAATATCATTTATTAATAACTAATCTATTTGTATCTATATTTTAAGGGTAATTATATTATGTACCGGCGATAATGGTAGATCTAAAAATTTAAGAATGAGTTCTAAATTATTTTTATTTTCTCAAATTGGTATCCATAAATAAAATTTTCCTTTACATACTAAATAATTTTTTTAAAAGAAAAAATAGCATTAAATTAAACCTTTATTTTAAAAAATCAAAAATGAGATGCGGATGCACCCCACCAGGGTTGGGTGCATCCACCACTAGCTGGCGGTGGAAATTTTTTGTTTTCAAGAGCTCTAATTTGGAGGAGTAGAAATTTAGTTTATGGTTTGTAGTTTAGGGGTTATGTTTATGTGCTTAGAAGTTAGGGAATATGATTTGAATTTAGGGTTTACGATTAGAATTTAGGGTACTTAAACCTTAAATCCTAACATCTAAACCTTAAATTTTAACCACAATCCATAAATTCTAAACCCCAAAACCCTAAACTAGATTTACAAGCTCTAAAATTAAGACGCTTGCGGAAATAAAAAGTTTCCACCGCCGATGCATGAGATATTTTCTATTTTTTAATACGAGTACGTTAGTTTTATTAAAAGAGAAAATTTTCAAAAAATACGATAGGAGTTTACAACTAAGATAAATAAACTTGATCTGGACATATTCCTAAGAATACAAAAACTAACGTCTC
This sequence comes from Hibiscus mutabilis, assembly GCA_019671005.1. NCBI lineage: Eukaryota > Viridiplantae > Streptophyta > Magnoliopsida > Malvales > Malvaceae > Hibiscus > Hibiscus mutabilis. The sequence goes on from CM033712.1 coordinate 82,266,573, forward strand.
TATATCACAAGCAATACCATACAAAGAAAAGCTAAAAATCCTAATCCAAATGCTCGAAACAAAATAGATACAAACATCACCAAAGATCGACGATGAAAGGTAAAAAACAACAACAAACAACATTAAAAAAATGCATATTACAATAATAAGGCACACTGACAACACGGTCATTACCACAACTCAATCGCGAACGAGAGCAGTGATTGTGAGCTCGTATCTAAATCCAGATTGAAGGTCTAAAATAGGGAGACTAATAGGATAATAAAAAGAGCGACATCGTGATTAGTCATAGCGATGTCAAATCTAACTCTGATAGAAAATTAAATAAAAAAGAAACAGTCAAACGATCGATCAAGGAAAAAAAACATGCCAAAAGATAGAAGATACATACCAAAAAGTTGAGAAAAACATATCACAAGTACATGGTTACTAAATTTAAAAATTAGAAAATAAAGAACGAAATAAAAAAATTAAATTAAAGATTAATCGATTAATCGAATATAAAACATATTAATTAATACATCAAATATAAATCATATATATAAGCTATTTGCATTAAACAATGATTAAATTCTGATCGATTAAACGAAAAATACTCGAACTGATCACATTAAAGATAAATCGTGAAATCAATATTTTTGATAAAGTCCTTAAGTCATACGTAGATATGGATGATTATTTGGAGTGAGCAACTTGCAAAATGAAGACAAGTTGTTATATATTTATATTGGGAAAATGGTTGCATGAAAACGGAATATAAATGATGCGTGACAACACTACAAATGTTTCCTAGTTGAGTTTATATGTATATAATTGGAATAAATAATTCACGTCCAGATGTGCATGTAATTGGAGGTAATGCCGTCACTGACACAAGTGAAAATGACTAACCCTGGTGTAGACCAATTTGAGAAAAAATAATGGAGGGAAATAGGACAAAAATGTTAGGAATATAATGCTATATAAAACGAATAGTAAATAAGATATATAATTACTAGCGAGATTGGTTTAAGGGGTAAATTGTCTCATATTGTTTAAGCATGTCTCAAATTTAACGTTTTATGTATGCATAAAATTCTCGCCCGAGACTCACTTATTAAAATTAAACATATGACGCATGTCAGTCCGAATTAGTTAAGACAAAACCATAAAAAACTTAAAGGACAACAAAAAATACGATACCGAATGGTTTTGAAATTATGCGTGATCCCTTAAAAAATAATATATATATTTATTGATATAAATATGGCAGATTTTAATCATTTTTATCTATATCTACTGTATATTTACATGGAGTTATTTATTTAGTATCACAGGTCAACCACACACCAATTAAGTTAAATAACGAATGAAAGAAAAATGTAAAAGAAAATTAATATTTTAGTAAAATTAAATAAATAATTAACTTCTTTTAGAAAAAAAAATATACCAATAACTATTATATTTTTTACTACCGATCGATACTCATTAATTTTGTTCAAAAGCACAACTATGACAAAGCCAAACAAATTTGCTGGAGAACGAGATTAAATTGCAAAACTTTTAAGGGATGTAAATCCCAATTTCATCATTTTATTAAGGCTTAACTATAAAATAATTGTCCAAACTATATCTTTTTTTACAATATGTGCCTAAAGTACTTTTTAGTTGAAATAGGTGCTTAAAATTTTATTTTTAGCTGAAATAGGTGCTTAAAGTTTCATTTTTGGTTAAAATAAATATCAAAGTAGGTGTCACAATTGACTTTAAAACAAGACAAAAAAAAATTTTAAGCACCTATTTCAGCCAAAAAATATTTTAGTCACCCATTATAAAATAAGAGATATAATTTAAGCATTTATTTTGTAGTTATGCCTTTTATTAATTAAAAATAACAATTTCAGAATAAAATACCACTTTTACCATATTGAGGAGGGCATTTTTTTTAACATATTATTAATTAAATGTTTTATAACTTTAAGGATTAAATAAACCATTTTATCAAACCAAGGGGACCAGGACCCCTATCAACTCCGTGCCACCCTAAAACACAAATATTATTTAAGTAATAATTTTAAAATTCCGCCCACAATTTATATAGCATAATAAAGGAATATGATGCATATATATTAATATAAATATAAATATATTATATTTTTAACTAATACAAATATGTAGCTTTATGGAATGAATAAATAAAAGAGAAAATACAATAAAATCATAATTTTAACCAGAAAAATTCAAAAATTAAAGTTTACTAATAAAATTAACCAATAGTATCTTCTACAACTATCAAAGAACACAATCTAGCCACTAAATAATAAAAATACTACTATAAATAAAAAGAGTTAAAAAAAACTTCACCAAACAATTCTAAAAATAGAATACACAAGCAAACAATAATGTGGGCGAAGAAAGATAAGAACCACCAACGACATGGAAATCTTTAGTAATTAGTTACTGATTTTAAAGTTCGTGTCGATTCTCTCAATTATGACTGATATATATTTATAAAAAAATATAAAGAAATATCTATGTATATTGTGTATGGTTATAGAAAGTTATTTAAACTGAAACTAATCAGTATAATAACATTATAAATGTTTACAATTAAATTTGAATAAAAACTTGAACAACTTGACTTGACTTGACTCGACTCAAATTTCATAAACTCGACTAAAAAATTTCAAATAAAACTTGATTTATAAAATAAAACTCGTCAACTCGACTAACTTGAATCTTTTTTACTGACTTGATCATACGTTCACCCATAAATAACATAAAAACAAAAATTACAAGAGATAAGTATTATATTAATAAAGTTAAATAAATAATTTAACTTTTCTTAAAAAAAAACTATCATACTTTTTATTACTTTATAATTTTTTAATAACAGTTAATAAATCAGTATTACTATTCTTTTTCAGCCACGGATATGTATAGCATAATACAATATATAAATATGATCGAGTCTAACCTGATTAAGATGTTCAAATAATGGGGAAAATACAAATAAATAAATTAGTGATTTTTTCTCATTCAGAGATGCACGAATAATCAGGAAGATGGTTAAGTATTTGAATATATATATATATATATATATATATATATATATATATATATATATATATATTGTGGGGTGGAGTGCTGAGTGTTTTGACAGCACCAGTTCTAACTCTTTCCCCTTCAATTATTTTGCCCATCATCACTTTGATTTGATTTTATTAATATAATAATTTACATAATATATAATGACTCGAAATGGTTAGAAGTTAAGAAGGGGTCCAAATAAAAAAATATACGGTGTTCATTTTAAAATATACGAATTTAAATCGTTTTATTTATAAGGTGTGTTTATTGTCAAATGATTACGAATATATATGAATAGATATCACCGTATCACCTTAAAACTATTAAAAAATAAATTAATTCAAAAAAATTTGATGATTAATATTTAAAGCGGATGATGTTCATCCTATATGTATATTATAAAAGGACTAATCAATTTACCTAATATGAACTTTTAGACAATTAAAAAAATTGTGTAAAGTAAGAAAAAAACTCTCCCACGCCACTAGGTTTTCATTCTCTCTTTTCCCCCATTATTTTTCTTGTTCCTTATATTCTTAATTTCATTTTTTATTTTTAATAAGAACTTTTATTTTTGTGGCACATTTTTGTATTTGTGGTATATTTTTCTCTTCTTTTGTATACGTTTTTTATTTATTTTGTGGTATATATCTTTTGCCGTTTAACATGATTTTGCATATCGTAACGATCGTTTGGTGCTCGTTTAGAGATTCTTACTATACTTGTTTTCTAATAAGGATTTGTCGGCGGTCACATAAAATTTGATCTACTTTGATAGTTGTTTTCTGATATAATCAGAATTGTGTAGTAAAATAATTTGTTTAATAGTTTGGTTCGCTCACCATTCCTTTTTCACTTCGTAAAGTGTCTCGTTTGAATATAAACAACGAGATTCATGAAAATTTTTAGATTATTTGATGGTGGGTGTGAATCTCAAGTGAAGAGTTACGTTTCTTTGCACTTTTGGATATTTTATTTTTGTATAATTTTTTTTGTAGATTTAATCTCATTTTTCTCATTTTAAGTGCATTGTAATTGTGATTGTTTTTTTTTAATAAAATCCAGTTATCATTATTTAAAAAATATGATGATTCGAGATTCACTAATTGGCGTAATAGCTAAGGATGTTCATCTTATCCAATCTTGTATGAGTTCAAATCCCGACATGAGTATGTAATACCTCTTTATTTAATAAAAAAAAATATGATGATTCAAACTCAAAACAGTCTACAAATGATTTAAATTTAAAACATACAAAAATTTTAAAATTTAATTTGATTAGATTCGAAATCAACTGAACTCGCTCAATGAGACTGGGAAATAATTTCGGGAGTTTGTTAAAGTACTATTATCGATGAAATTCTGGTTTAATTGTGATTTTTATAATTAAATTGAATTGTGAATTGAATACCGTTAGCTTCGATTAGGTGAAGTTTGGTGGACTGGGGAAGGGAGAGGATCATATAAAATCTGATTTAATATTCAAATATTTGAAACAAATAATTAAGTTAAACCTAGCTGGACTCACAAATTCAAGTCCACATAATTAACTTCATTTATTTTTCCTTTTCAATTGCGTACTAACTTTTGTGGTTATTGGATGATTCAGGTCTTCATGCAACGCTACTATTTGTTTTTATTCAGGAAGTTTTTAAATCATTTTGTTGAATGATTGATTTTACAATCATATGATTGTACCAGTCAAACCAAATAATTTTTTATTAATCCAAAATATCTTTTTCTCAATGATCGGAGCTAATCTTTGAGTTGATCTCTCTCTTTTTTCAGTGGCTGGTTTAATCAATTAATTTGAAAAATTAATTTAATTAACTATTTATATAAAATTGTTTGGTAATTTTTTTTGTTAACATGGTTATAGTGTACTTTTTTTTTTCTCATTTAGGTTTAGAAAAGTTTTTTAATGTGGCCTATGATCATAGTTTAGTTTGCATGATTTCATTAATAAAATCATACTTGCCGATCAAAAAAGAAACTTAGCTGATAGCTAATATAGGTAAAATGATAAATAAGGGTATAATATATTTAGTCGTTAAGTACATATATGTTTTATAATATTTTAGTCTTTATTGTGGTGAAATTATTCAAATAAAATGCTTTTGACAAAGAATTAAAAAATTCCTTAAGAAAATTAGTTAATATTTTTGAAAATTTTAAATATATTTTTTAAATTTAATATTTACAAATATTAACCTTTTGGAGATTGATATATACTATTAACCTTTTATAAAATAGCAACACTACATTTTTTCCCTTCACGTTCATGTTTTGCTGTATTTTATTAACTAAAATATACTTGAGAATTTACAACTAAAACATAGAATAATAAAATAAAATTTCACTAATACATCATAAGAGATTCAAGTGGATTAGAATGGAGGCTATTTCATTATATTAATTTTTACGATAATGACGCAATTATGAAAATAATAGGATCAAGTACGTCATTTAATATCTTATTTTGCTAATCAGTTCTTTTAATTCACTAAATTTTTTAACTTTTTCTTTTTTAACTTATTTTGTATAATCAACTCTTTTAAGAAGGTGTTTACTAAACACTAGAAATGGAGGGTTTTGACTACCAATTAGCTACTTGTATCCAAATAAACTAAAAACTCTTCAAAAAGTTGTTTACCAAATACTCCCATAAATTATTTCGAATTTAGGTTATTTTAAGTCAAAGTTTGTCGATGATTTTGGGTTTTAGTCATTCAAATTAAAATTGTTGGCTTTTTTTAAAATTAAATAAAACAAAACAAATTTGAATATAAAATTGAATTTTTTAGATTCGAATGAGTAAATTAAGAGACGGAAGTCAGAAGACTCAGAACCCCAATCATGCACGATTCTCCTTCAATTTGCTGTCATTCAAACAATCATATACCCAAAAGCTTATTGGCATCAAACACCTAGGAATCTTAGAAATCTCATTCTTTTCCCATTTTATATCTCATAACAATCTTAGAACTGAAAGTTAATTAATTATATACAGTTAATTTCGACATAAATGGTTTTGGTTTCATGCTGTACAGTGTTGCCACGTTCTCACCAATTTGGTTTCTCTGAGCAATGTTTTATATTTGTTATTCAACTCTATCGTGTTTATTAAAAATGCTAATTACCTTAATTAAACAAAACTTGTAAGAAAAAGTACTTTCTTTTTGTACGGCCTATGATAGAATTGGGGTGATGAATTATTAGTCGCTAAATGGCAATGGCTTTTCTGCTTTCCAGCAAGGAGGCCGATAGATTAATTTGTTGATTTATGGTAAAGCTTTTTGTAGCAGTCTTTGGATGCTCTCAAGCAACACTAAAATGATTTGAACCCGAAAATAATTCGAACCTGAAATGATTTGAATAGGTAACTTGAAATCACCCAAACTCAAGTGTCAAATATGAATAACAAAACCTAAATGAGCTAAATTCAAAATAACCTCAAATTCAAAATAATCCCAACTATGAAATGGTCTAAAAATTTTAAAACTCGAATTACCGAATTAACGGGTCTACTTAGATACCTCCGTCATTTTAGTCCCCCCATGAGCGAATCTGATATTCTGCCTGACCCACCATTAAAATTAGAAAAAAAAAATCAGATATATTTCTCTCATTATTTTACTTTCCCAATTCCTAAATTATTTTTTACCCTTAAACGTGATCCACCATTAAAACAATAAAAATTCCACAGATCTTTCTCATTGTTTTACTTTCTCAATCACTTTTTACGTGTGAATTTCAACTTGAAGGTTGAACATGACACAACAGTGGAAACAAATTTTTTATACTTCAATTTTTTTGACTTTATCTATTATCATCTCTTTCAAAGTTTTGAAATTTTAATGGTAAGTTGATTTATTTTTGGCTTAATAGTAAAAAAGGTGCCCAACTTATACTATTTTTTTTCCAATTTGGTGCCTAATATTTTTTTCGGAACACTTTGGTGTCTAACGTTTCATTTCGTAACTCAAATTGGGTTTTTTCGTCAACGGCCGTTAAAAATTTTCCATTAACCAATTATAACATGACACATAGCATGTTTTATTTATTTATTTAATTTCTGAATTACTTTAAAATTATGCATTTCTTAAAAAATCCTAAAGTTTTAATTTCTTTCAAACAAACCCTCAAATCACATCTCCCTCACCATTCGGCATCTCTCACACGTCGGCCGTTTACCGTTCACCACCCAAGCGTCGGGTACCTCACCGCTCAACATCCTCCACCTTCTAGCCATCGATTAGAAGCCCAATCGGTCTTTTTTTTTCTTTAATTTTAGATGTTCGTCGACGGAACAATCGACAGTTTATTCGCCTATTTTCGACGATGGGATCATATGGCTTTCAGTCCTGGGGGCCGACAAAGGTAAGGGTGACTGATGGTGGTTGAATCGGTGGTGGGAGGGGAGGAATTTTGGCGTCTAGGGTTTGGGGTTTAGAAAAAATTAAAGATTTTAAGTTTTTTATTTATTTATAAAAATAAAGATTTTTTGATTTTTAGAAAAATAAAAATTAAAAAATACCAGAATATGCCACGTGTCGTGTTTTTAATTAATAACGGAAAATTTTTAGCGCCCGTCACGGAAAAACTCAACTTGAATTACGGAATGAAATATTAGACACCAAAGTGGCCCGAGAAAATGATAGGCACCAAACTGGAAAAAAGAGTATAAATTAGGTACCTTTTTTACTATTAAACCTTTAATTTTTTTAGGTGTAGTTTGAACAAAACTAATATTGTATTTTTCAGTTTACTAATCAGTATTTTATTTAATCCGAGAAAAAAGATTAGTTTATTTGTGGCTTATTGTCTTCTTTTTGCTGCTGATATTTTTATTCATTTTATTCTTATCGACTAAAGTTCATTTTGCAATACTGCTTCAATTGAGATTTTGTTGGAATATTTGTTTTGTTATAATAATTAAAAATTATTTTGGATTAAATTGAAAAGATTTCAAAAATAATTTTAAGTTCAAACAACTTAAAAATATATTTGATGGATTTTATAAGGTTTTGGAATGATTTTTAATGTCTTTAAAGTAGTCAAACCTGAGTTTTTCAAGTAACCATACCGATACGGTATTCCTCGTATCGATACGTCTTATGGTTTCAGCTACAGTTTATTTGAAACTGTCAAAACTCGTACCGATACAGGTCTTATCCGTATTGATACGGAGAGGGGTCGTTTCGATATGTCTCTTAGCGTTTCGATACGCCTACGTGGCAAAAACCCCAACGCCAAAACCTCCTAACGGTCAATTTCCTAACGGTCTTTTAAACTACAGGTCGTACAGATACGCTCCTACGCGTATCGATACGCATATTTTGGAAAGAGAGCAACGGCTAGTTTATGAAGAACACGTATCGATACGGCTACCCGTGTATCAATACAGACAGCTTCAGAACTGCAATTATTGCGGGGAGTAAATGCCCCAATGGCTCCAATTCAATCCCAACGGTCTCCAACGGCTAGAAGCTCAATTGAGAGTATAAAAGGAACCTCCAAGCATCTATGGAAGACTAATGATCCACAAGTCAACAACATTATAATCAAAATTTGTCTTAGTGTTTAATTTCCCATTCTTTGTATAGACTACACTTGTTGAGCTAAAATGTCAATGTATGCTCAAGTGTATTAGAATTTGGGTGAGAGCTTAAGAGTGCAAACAATCACCTTTTAGAGGGATTCCTAGTTTGCTAAGTTTTCTCTTGTTTGAGAGAGTTCCTAAAGCTCGGTTTGTGAGCTTTAGATGCTAGACTTCGTGAGTGAGTCTAGGTTGTAAATGGTTGCCTCCTTAGCCTAGAAAAGAGGATGAATTCTTAGTGAATTGGTTGAAATCCTTAGTATGAAGCTAAGGTAGTGGATGTAGAGCTTGGTTAGAATCTCGAACCACTCTAAATCTTGTGTCTAATTTTCCTATATCTTGCTTCCATCACCATCACCCAAATTACATCTTCTCCACCACTTGGAAATTAAAACGGTTGAGGATATCGAGCCCAACAATTGGTATCAGATCGAGGCTCAATTCAAAAGGACTTACATCCTATTGAGGTGATCCCGGCAAGATCGACCCACAAACAATCAACCGAAGCTATGGCGCAATCCATTGACCGGCCACTATTCTTTGACGGGACCAACTACTCCTATTGGAAGAATAGGATGATGTATTTTATGAGAGCCAAGGATTATCATCTTTGGTACATTGTTGAAGACAATCTGTTCGTGCCATAACGAAGTAAGGCGGAATGGTTGCGGATGATCGCAAAAAGATGGAGCTAAATTCCAAGGCTTTGCACATTCTCTTTTGTGCTTTTAGTTCAGACATCTATGCGAAAATGTCCTTTTGAGAGTGCCAAGGAAGTATGGGACAAGCTTGAAGTCGCATACGAGGGAACCAACGACGTAAATGAGACCAAGATCGGCCTTCTTAACCTTGAGTATGAGAACTTGAAGATAGACCCAGATGAAGACATCAAGAGGATGTTCGACCATTTCTTCATAATTGTAAATCAACTCAAAGGTCTTGAATATGAGATTTCGGAAGACACACTTGTTCGGAAGTTGATCTACTCACTTCTTGAATTATGAGAGTCCAAAAAGACGACCATTGTAGAAGCAAAGAACTTGAAGGAGCTCAAGCTTGACGAGCTCGTGGGATCTTTGCTCACCCATGAGATGATGTCTCAACCCTTGAAGAGGGAGAAGTAGAAGAAGATCAAAGAGCAAGGCATTGATGTGAATGTCATTTCTCTTCCAACCTCCACATGCCAACCTGTAGATTCAAGTGAGGAGGAAAGTGAAGATGAAGAGGTGGTCAAGCTCTTCAATAAATTCATCCGATTCATGAAGAAAGAAAATAAAGAACTAAGACAAGAATCAAGGATGAAGAAGAAGGGGCCAAGCTCTTCAAGCCATAAGAAGAAGGCTTATGTGGCTAGTTGGAGTAATGGCGACTCCACCGAAGATGAACCAGTCAACCTTTGTCTTATAGCCATCGAAAAATATTCAAGGGTAACTTCTAATTCATCTACTTCTAGTTCATATTCTTTTGATGAATTACAAGATGCCTATGATGATTTGGTTTTAGAGTTTAAAAATCACATTTTGAAAAACAAGAAAGTGATTTCAAATTTGAAAATTCAAAATGATTTGATTTCTAAAACCAAAATTGAACTTGAAGCAAAACCCAATGAGTTTGAGCAAAAGTGTATAGATTTACAAAATTTACTTCATAAAGTTCAAAGACAAAAAGATTTAATTTCCAAAGAGCTTGAAAAGAAAACCAATTTTGGAAAATCAAATTTTTACCAAAGACAATCTAGTGCCCATAGATTTTTGAATGGAAAATATTTTAGAAGTATTTGGGTCCCAAATTGACTAATTACTTTAACTAAAAAGGATGAAATTGAAAAATGGATTCCTAAGGGGACTAAGTTATGCGTTACTAATGCTTATGGATCCAAAGCAATTTGGATACAAAAAATCACTTGATTGTCTTGTTTTAGGTGTGATGGAGAATGATCAACAAAGTACAAAATTAAGAGGGAGGTCCATACACACATAGAATAACACTTGAAGAAGAAAGGCTTCACATTCTTCCCTTGGTTCAAGTGTGGTAAAATTTAGTTAAATTTTATCTATTTTAATTTATTTTATTTTTTTAATTCAACTAGATTATCATAATTGTTGCACTAACATTTGATGATGCTTTGAGAAAAGGAGAGCCATTTTAAAACCAAAAATCTTATTTGTGTCAAATTTTTTTCTTAACCTCCATTGTTATTTTGAACTTAAAGTTACTTAAATTCTTTTTGATATAATAAAAAGGGGGAGAAGTAGTTTGAAAAATTGATTTTTCAAGTGAATAAGGGGGAACTTTAACCACATTTAAATTTTAAAACCTCTTATTCAAATTTTTAAATACTAAGGGGGATAATCACAAACAATTTTTCAAGTTGATTTTATTATATCAAAAAGGGAGAGCTTATTAGAATATTTGTTTTGATATAATAATTGAAAAATTGTTTTATACTAAATTGAAAAGTGATAAGTGTTCAAAAGTACTATTTTTCTTACCCTTTTTACTCATATTACTGTTAGACTTAGGCTCATATTAGTTGCATAGTTAGCCATTCATGCATTAATCCATGTTTCCTTCAATCGTTGAGCTTGATTACATAACTTGGTGATTTTTGTGGAAATAGATGCTGCTTTGGTGTGTTTTTGTGTGTGTATGTGCAGGATCACTTGCCAAAGCAATGCCGAGCTAGTTGCCAGGGCAATGCATGAAGGATATGCCGAGCTAGTTGCCATGGCATTTGTCGACAAAGACCAAAAGCAATATGGATGTCGAAATTCATGATTTTACAAGCCCAAGATGACATGGAGCAAGGTCCAAGCCCAAAGGAATTTGATTGCCATGCAGAGATTAAAGAAGAATTAAATTCCAAAAGGATAGGAGAAGTTCTAATAGGAATAAAATTATAATAAAGAATTATATTCTTTAGAGATAATTTAATTCCAACTCAAACTCCTCCTCAAAGAAGGACTTTGGCCTAGCCCTATAAATATCAAGGAGATTTCGACAATTCAAAAGAGAGAGCAAGAGGGAATTTCGACAACTCCAAGAGAGAGAGCAAGAGGGAATTTCGACAACTCCAAGAGAGGAAGCAAGGGGAATTTTCGGCAAGCATCTAGGGCAAGGAGGATTTCGACAAGCCTCTTCCTTCATCTTTGTTCGATTGGGTTCATGCTAGGGATTAATTATCTTGTGTTTCTTTAGAACCTAGCCATGAACTAAATTTACTTGGCTATGGTTATTGTGTTTTGAGATTGTAAGAAACTATTGGTTTTTGTTTAGGTAATAAGAGTTTGCACTTTTCTATTTCAAGGTTTATTCATTCTTGATTCTTATTATTGTTTGCGAGTGAATTGGGAGAGGATCTCGTGATTTCATCCATTTATCTAATATCGGGAGAGTTAGATTCAAGAAACGAATGAATATGATCTTTATTCAATCCAATGATGGTGAAGATTAATCCGGCTTAGGAATAAGTTAAGGATTTCAACGGCTAAGAGGAGCGCAAGATTGGTTGTTGTTCACCCTTGATTCACGCAGGATGTATTATCAAGGCATGCACAAATAGCTAGAGTTTCGACTTAGGGATAAGAAGAAACCATTGAAGAACGCTCCGCCGAACCTTGAAGTTGCTGCCCGGCCGCCCAAGTAGTTGCCCAACTAGTCGCCCAAGCAACCATCAATTAGTCGCTACGGCAAACCCCGTCGTGGTGCAGTTGCCACGGCAACCGAGTTGCCCGTGCACTCTTTTACCAAGACAATCCAATCGGCTATCACACCTCAACTCACGATAACCTAGCCTATCTCTCTCATTCGAATTCATCTTTTCTTTTACTTAATTGCTTTCTAGATTAGTTATTAGTTAAAACTTCTATAATCCTTCACTTGTGTTTTTACTTTTTACAGTGCAAGAGACTAGATTCTTGAAGTGGCACCAATCCTTGTGGAGACGATATCTTTTATACTATAACTTGCGACGTGTATACTTGCACATTTGCGTAGCACTTATTACGCGCAACAAGTTTTTGGCGCCGTGTCGGGATTGGCAATAGCGACTTTGTTTTTACTTTCTTGCACATTCTTTTTATTTTTCTTGTTTAAAATTCAAAGGGCTAACAAACTTTGGTTTTGCATTGGTATATGACCAGGGCAAGACCGACTTCACCAGAATATCCCTTTGATCCAGAAATCGAACGAACCTTACAAGGACTTAGACGAAGGATAAGAGAAGCAATGGCAAATCAAGACGGCAATATTAATCAAGATGTTCGAGCGGGAGGAGGAGTGATTCTTGCACGAAAATGTAACTATTCGAGACTATCTTGAAGAAGATCTTGATGGACTTAACCCGAGAGTTGTCGCACCGAAATTGAAGCCGACCACTTTGAGTTGAAACCGTAATGTTTAATATGATCAACACAATAGGTCAATTTGGCGGCTCAAAGAATCAAGATGCACGACAACATCTGAAATCTTTCCTCGAGATTTGCAACTCGTTCAAGATACACGGAGTTACCCCGATGTCCTACGATTACGATTATTCCCCTATTCACCGAGGGATAGGCGAAAGCATGGCTAAATAGCATTCTGCCGGATCCATAGCGTCTTGGACTGATCTTTGTCGTGATTTCCTTGCTAGATTTAATCCTACAAATTTAATCGATAAGCTTCAGAACGACATTACTTCTTTTCGGCAGGTGATGATGAATCCATGTACGAGGCTTGGGAGCGATATAGAGAACTTCTACACAAATGTCCTCTACACGGATTCGGTGTGGACTCAAGTAACAATGTTTTACAACGCCGTGAATACACCAACAAGGATGATGCTAGACGCTCGGCAAACGGCATACTCTTAGATAAGTCACCGGAGGAAGCAATGCAAATTTTAAACAGGCTGGCCAAGAATGACTATCAATTCCCATCTACTAGAAGAGGAGGAGTTAGACGCTAAGCCACAATACATGAACTAGGATCATCGATTCAATTTTCGCACAATTGGCCGCTTTAACCAAGATGGTCCGAACATGCAAAAACCAACAAACACACATGAAGTCAAGGTAATGGATTCTTTTTGTGAGTTATGTGGTGATAACCATAATTCTTCCGAATGTATGCAGAATCCGGAATCTAGCTTCTATGTGGGGAATTACAATCGGGCAACAACATGATGTCAAATACATACAATCCAGCTTGGAAGAAGCACCGAATTTTTCATGGAGTAATCCCAACAATGCTCTAAACTAGAACAATCAGAATGCACAAGCATCGGGATTCCAAAGAGAATATGCCACGGCAAATGATGCCGCGGCAACAACCGACAACATCTAGTTCTTTGGAAAATTCTCTAAATGCTTTTATGATGAAAAATGAATCTTATATGGCTGAGAATAGTAATTTCATAAAAAGAATCGATGCTTTTTTATTAACAGACCGAGATGAGATTGCGTAACCAAGAGGCGGCAATCAAATCATTGGAAAATCAAGTCGGACAATTTGCTCAAAATCAACACTAGACCACAAGGAGGTTTACCTAGCGATATCAAGTCGCAAGAGGAATCGCCATGAGCAATGTAAGGCAATCACCACCGAAGTGGCCAACAACTTAGAGAGGTTCAAACCCGCTCGTCAAACAAAACTCCACAAAAGATCAAGACGAACCTAGCGGCAAAGTCTCGGATCTTTGAACCAGAATTGCCGCGGCAACCGCAATAAACATGCCTCGACAACCGATGACGCCTCGGCGTCTTGTGATAAGCATGCCTCAAAGAACCCCAGCTTGATAACGATCGGCAACTCCGGATGTCCCGCAATGCCGTCAATCAGGTTTCAAACCAATGAAAGGATAGAAGATATCCGACTTCCACCACCATTCCCACAAAGATTGAAGCGACAAAAGCAAGAATACCAATTCAAGAAGTTTCTTGATATCCTAAAGCAAGTCCACATCAACTTGCCATTGGTGGAAGCAATTGAACAAATACCAAACTATGCCAAGTTTCTTAATGACATTGTGTCCAAGAGAACAAGGCTAGGAGAGTTTGAAAAGCTTGATTCGCGACAGAGGATGCATGGCAATGTTGCACAATCGCATGCCGCCCAAGTTGAAGGATCCCGGAAGTTTCACAATACCGTTCTATTGGAAATCACTATGTCGGGAAAGCACTATGCGACCTAGGGGCTAGCATAAACTTGATGCCTAAATCGGTTTTTCGTAAACTAGGAATCGGGAAGGCAAGACCTACAATGATTATCTTTGCAGCTAGCCGCCAGATCCTATGTGCATCCGAGGGAAAAATCGAGGACATACTTGGTAAAAGTTGATAAATTCATTTTTCCCGCTGACTTTATTGTTTTGGATTGTGAAGCAGATGAGCATGCACCTATCATTCTCGGGAGACCATTCCTAGCGACAGGGAGAACCTTGATCGACGTTGAAAAGGGAGAACTCACAATGAGGGTGAATGACCAGCAGGTAAAACTAAATGTGTTCCAAACACTAAGGCATGCCGATGATCCGTAAGAATGCCAACTACTTCATGCCACGGCAGAATTTAACCGATGAGGAATTTAGTTGCCTCGGCAACTACATTGCCGATCAAGAGGAACCCGAGGAGTATGAAGAGCCGGTCGATGAGGAACAACCCAAGAGGTAAATTGGCTAGTAAATCGACCAGGTACATACTTTGAACCCTGGACTACTCGGGTAAGGAAGGTAAGATCGAAAAACCTCATCGAAAATCCACCAATTCTTGAGTTGAAACAATTGCGGATCAACTAAAATATGTATACTTAGGGATCGATAATACATTACCTGTAATTATTTCCTCTAAGTTCACCCTGAGCAGAAAAGAAGCTGATCAACATGTTGAAGCTACATAAAAGGCAATAGGGTGGACAATTGCCGACTTGAAGGGAATTAGCCCGGCGGTGTGCATGCACAAGATCTTGTTGGAAGATGATCACAAACCTTCAATTGAGGCCCAGAGGAGACTGAATCATGCCATGAAAGGGGTTGTAATGAAAGAAATCATCAAATGGCTTGACGCAAGGCATTATATACCCTATCTCCGATAGTACGTGGGTAAGTCCGGTACAATGTGTGCGAAAAAGGGAGGTATAAAAGTGGTAAGCAATGAAAATAATGAACTTATCCCAACCAGACTGTGACCGGTTGGAGGGTTTGTATGGACTATCGAAAGCTAAACAAAGCCACTAGGAAAGATCACTTCCCATTACCCTTTATTGATCAAATGCTTGACCGTCTTGCAGGTAAACCCTTTTATTGTTTTCTTGATGGTTATTCAGGTTACAATCAGATTGCCATAGCACCGTAAGATCAAGAAAAGACAACCTTCACATGCCCCTACGGTACTTATGCCTTCCGAAGGATGCCGTTCGGATTTGTGTAACGCCCGGCAACCTTCCAAAGATGCATGATGGCGCTCTTTTCAGACATGGTCGAAGACTTCCTTGAGATCTTCATGGATGATTTTTTCAGTTTTTTGTAATGACTTCGACGGCTGTCTCGGCAATTTAGAGAGGGTGTTGGCAAGATGCGAAGAAACAGATTTAGTCCTCAATTGGGAGAAATGCCACTTTATGGTAGATGAAGGAATAGTGCTCGGCCACAAGATTTCATCCAAGGGAATTGAAGTAGACAAAGCCAAGGTGGACGTGATCGAGAGATTACCCCCACCAAATTCGGTTAAAGGAATTCGAAGTTTTCTCGGACATGCAGGTTTTTACAGAAGGTTCATTCATAATTTTTCTAAAATCACTAAACCTTTGTGTAATCTGCTTGAACAGGATAAAGTCTTCGAGTTTGATGATTCTTGCACTCAAGCATTCGAAACCCTAAAGAAAAAGCTTGCCTCGGCACCCATTGTCGTTCCACCAGATTGGACGCTACCTTTTGAGCTCATGTGTGATGCAAGTGATTTCGCGGTAGGAGCAGTCCTAGGCCAACGCACAGGTAAGACCTTCCATGTGATATACTACGCTAGTAAAACTCTTAATGATGCTCAAGTGAATTACACAACAACAGAAAAAGAGTTACTAGTCTGTAGTTTTCGTGATTTGACAAGTTCCGATCCTATTTAATTGGTACAAAGGTAATTGTTCATACGGACCATTCGGCAATCAAATACTTATTTGCTAAAAAGGATGCTAAACCTCGTTTGATTCGTTGGATATTACTTTTACAAGAATTTGATATTGAAATTAAGGACAAGAAAGGAACAGAAAATCAAGTGGCCGATCACTTATCACGTTTGGAACGCAATAGGGAAGAGGACGCGGATCTAGAGATATGCGATGCATTCCCGGATGAACAAATTCTAATCGCCTCGGCAACCCTTGACGCCTCGACAGCCCATGACGCCTCGGCAACCATGGAAGCACACGCCTCGGCAACTCGACGCAGTTAGTCTTTGACGAGCACGCCTCAGCAATTTTGGGAGCAGACACTACGACAAAGACATGCCCCGGCAATACCCCGTACGCAGATTTAGTTAACTTCCTTGTTTGTGGTATTTTTCCGTATGGCATTACTCACCAAGGGAAGAAGCGGTTCCGCCATAATGCTAAGCATTACTTTTGGGACGAGCCTCTTTTGTTTAAACAATGTGCAGATCGGGTTATACGTCGATGTGTCCCGAAGAAGAGCAACAGAATGTACTCCGCAATGTCATTCTTCACCCTATGGAGGACATTTTGGAGGAACTCGCATCATGCCAAAGTCTTGCAATCCGGTTTGTATTGGCCAACATTATACAAAGATGCCCAAGACTTTTACAAGCAATGTGATCGTTGCCGGAGGACGGGCAATATCTCTAGGCGACATGAGATGCCACCTCGAACATCATCGAGGTGGAACTGTTCGATGTATGGGGATCGATTTTATGGGACCTTTCCCATCTTCATTCGCAACCTCTACATCTTACTCGCCGTCGACTATGTGTCTAAATGGGTAGAGGCAGCTGCAGTTTCCCAACGACGATTCCAAGACCGTGCAATGATTCCTGCAGAAAAATATTTACACGGTTTGGGATGCCGAGAGCAATTATCAGCGACGGGGCAAGCATTTTGACAACAGACTAATTGCCAAGATGTTGCAACGCTCGCATATCACACAAGATCGCCACGGCATATCACCCACAAACCAACGGGCAAGCAGAAATTTCCAACCGGAGTTGAAGGGAATACTCGAGAAAGTTGTAAATCTCTCAAGGAAGGATTGGTCATTAAGACTAGATGACGACTTTGGGCATATCGCGACCGCATTCAAAACACCATTAGGTATGTCCCCTTCCGGCTTGTCTATGGTAAAACATGTCATCTACCGGTGGAAATCGAGCACAAGGCGTCTTTGGGCAATCAAGACCGTGAATATGGATTGGGAAAGTGCGGACAAAAGCGCTTGATGGATCTCAATGAGATAGAAGAATTTCGTGCACTCGCCTATAACAATGCACGAATCTACAAGGAGAAAACAAAGCGATGGCACGACAAGAAACTATTGCCACGGCAATTCACGCCAGGGCAACTAGTTCTCCTATTCAATTCTCGGCTAAAACTTTTCCCGGAAAGCTGAAATCAAGATGGTCGGGACCATTTGAAGTCGTCAAACCATTCTCCCATGGTCTTTGTGATAATCAAGTCCATCTCGACAACCATGAATTCAAAGTTAATGGACAAAGATTGAAGCACTACAATGGTGCCCATGTGGAACATAACAAGGAAGTGGTCAACTTAGGAGATGCATGAGCATGCTCTCCTCTCAGTATTTCCTTTTTTTTTATTTTTTTTTATTTTTAGGAGATATTTTATTTTTTCTTCATTATCTTTAGTTTTCAGGTTTTCTTTATTTTCTTTTTCACAACAAGACTCACAACTACTATGCTAAGGAAATTTACTGCCAAGATCCTTGCCCCGGCAACCAATGAAGAAGATGCCGTGGCAACCTACATCGTGCTGCAAGACAAGTCGATGCCACGGCAACCAACCATGAAGATGCCACGGCAACCAAAGCTAAAGACATCCCGGCAACAAGAAAACAACCATTGCATTCAAGCAAGAAAATCAAGACGCCAACTAGAAGGAAACTAATCATCTACGATGACGAACTCTCGAAGTAAGTCCTCGTATGCATTTTATTTTTATTTTTCGTTATTTTTATGCATGCATTGAGGACAATTCCTCACTCGAGTTTGGGGGGGATTGTTATTAGTAATTACCATGTTTAGTTACATTAATCTTAAGCATTACATTTAGGATACATAAATTGCTTGCCATGCCTTTAATTGGAACAAGAATTGCTTAGATTTGATGAATATTCAATGATGACTTTACCAATGCACTTAATTGATAGAATTTTTATTCTAGGATAACCATGAAAAACTTAGAATTTTACTATGATGCTAAATTTGATGAAACACTGTTGTGGTTTGATTGATTTAAGGAGTTCTAGTAAACTTAGGTTGATAATTAACTAATTGGGGGATTAGAATAAAATTGGATGAATGCTAGAGGTGCCCGGAATTGGCTCTAGCATGTGCTAAAAATTGATCACTAGAGGTGCCCAAAAACGGCTCTAGGAGGCGTTAAAATTTTTTCGGTTAACTAGAGGTGCCCAAAAACCGGCTCTAGTCGATTAAATTAACTTAAGAAAACTAAAAATAAAACACTAGAGGTGCCCGAAATTGGCTCTAGTTAAAACATGTTAAAAAGAACCCAATGAAGTAATTTGAAAACCTATTGTTTGCATAGAATCCGAAAAATCAACTTGCACACAACTCCGCACACACTCACAAGCATTATAGTTTGATTCCGAGTAATTCCTCGTTTTTGAAAAATAAAAAGCCAATCATACTTTGTGCCCCGGTTCAGAGAATTGAAATCAAGTTCAAAGCTAAGTTTGTGAAAATTTGAAGTCTTGGCAGGTAATTATGAGTTTGCATTGCTTGAGGACAAGCAATAGTTCGAGTTTTGGGGTGTGATAAGTGTTCAAAAGTACTATTTTTCTTACCTTTTTACTCATATTATTGTTAGACTTAGGCTCATATTAGTTGCATAGTTAGCCATTCATGCATTAATCCATGTTTCCTTCAATCGTTGAGCTTGATTACATAACTTGGTGATTTTTGTGGAAATAGATGCTGCTTTGGTGTGTTTTTGTGTGTGTATGTGCAGGATCACTTGCCAAAGCAATGCCGAGCTAGTTGCTGTGGCAATGCATGAAGGATATGCCGAGCTAGTTGCCATGGCATTTGTCGACAAAGACCAAAAGCAATATGGATGTCGAAATTCATGATTTTACAAGCCCAAGATGACATGGAGCAAGGTCCAAGCCCAAAGGAATTTGATTGCCATGCAGAGATTAAAGAAGAATTAAATTCCAAAAGGATAGGAGAAGTTCTAATAGGAATAAAATTATAATAAAGAATTATATTCTTTAGAGATAATTTAATTCCAACTCAAACTCCTCCTCAAAGAAGGACTTTGGCCTAGCCCTATAA
This sequence comes from Hibiscus mutabilis, assembly GCA_019671005.1. Classification (NCBI taxonomy): domain Eukaryota; kingdom Viridiplantae; phylum Streptophyta; class Magnoliopsida; order Malvales; family Malvaceae; genus Hibiscus; species Hibiscus mutabilis. Next base: position 82,286,754 of record CM033712.1, read on the forward strand.
ATATCAAGGAGATTTCGACAATTCAAAAGAGAGAGCAAGAGGGAATTTCGACAACTCCAAGAGAGAGAGCAAGAGGGAATTTCGACAACTCCAAGAGAGGAAACAAGGGGAATTTTCGGCAAGCATCTAGGGCAAGGAGGATTTCGACAAGCCTCTTCCTTCATCTTTGTTCGATTGGGTTCATGCTAGGGATTAATTATCTTGTGTTTCTTTGGAACCTAGCCATGAACTAAATTTACTTGGCTATGGTTATTGTGTTTTGAGATTGTGAGAAACTATTGGTTTTTGTTTAGGTAATAAGAGTTTGCACTTTTCTATTTCAAGGTTTATTCATTCTTGATTCTTATTATTGTTTGCGAGTGAATTGGGAGAGGATCTCGTGATTTCATCCATTTATCTAATATCGGGAGAGTTAGATTCAAGAAACGAATGAATATGATCTTTATTCAATCCAATGATGGTGAAGATTAATCCGCTTAGGAATAAGTTAAGGATTTTAACGGCTAAGAGGAGCGCAAGATTGGTTGTTGTTCACCCTTGATTCACGCAGGATGTATTATCAAGGCATGCACAAATAGCTAGAGTTTCGACTTAGGGATAAGAAGAAACCATTGAAGAACGCGCCCGCCGAACCTTGAAGTTGCTGCCCGATCGCCCAAGTAGTTGCCCAACTAGTCGCCCAAGCAACCATCAATTAGTCGCTACGGCAACCCCGTCGTGCAAGTTGCCACGGCAACTGAGTTGCCCGTGCACTCTTTTACCAAGACAATCCAATCGGCTATCACACCTCAACTCACGATAACCTAGCCTATCTCTCTCATTCGAATTCATCTTTTCTTTTACTTAATTGCTTTCTAGATTAGTTATTAGTTAAAACTTCTATAATCCTTCACTTGTGTTTTTACTTTTTACAGTGCAAGAGACTAGATTCTTGAAGTGGCACCAATCCCTGTGGAGACGATATCTTTTATACTATAACTTGCGACGTGTATACTTGCACATTTGCGTAGCACTTATTACGCGCAACAAAAAGATTTCAAAAATGATTTTAAATTCAAACAACTTAAAAACATGTTTAATGGATTTTATAAGGTTTTGGAATGATTTAAATGTCTTTAAAGTAGCCAAACCTGAGTTTTTCAAGTAACCGTACCGATACGGTATTCCCCGTATCGATACATCTTAGGGTTTCAGCTACAGTTTATTTGAAACTATCAAAACCCGTACCGATATAGGTCTTGCCCATATCGATACGGAGAGGGGTCGTTTTGATATGCCTCTTAGCGTTTTGATACGCCTACGTGGCAAAAACCCCAACGGTCAATTTTTCAACGGTCTTTTAAACTATAGGTCGTATAGATACGCTTCTACGTATATCGATACACATCTTCTGGAAAGAGCCCAACGGCTAGTTTATGAAGAACACGTACCGATACGGCTACCCGTGTACCGGTACAGACAGGTTCAGAACTGCAATTATTGCGGGAAATAAAGGCCCCAATGGCTCCAATTCAATCTCAATGGTCTCCAACGGCTAGAAGCTCAATTGAGAGTATAAAAGGAACCCCCAAGCATCTATGGAAGACTAATGATCCACAAGTCAACAACATTATGATCAAAATTTGTCTTAGTGCTTAATTTCCCATTCTTTGTATAGACTACACTTGTTGAGCTAAAATGTCAATGTATGTTGAAGTGTATTAGGATTTGGGTGAGAGCTTAATAGTGCAAACAATCACCCTTTAGAGGGATTCCTAGTTTGCTAAGTTTTATCTTGTTTGAGAGAGTTCCTAAAGCTCGGTTTGTGAGCTTTGGATGCTAGACTTGGTGAGTGAGTCTAGGTTGTAAATGGTTGCCTCCTTAGCCTAGAAAAGGGGAAGAATTCTTAGTGAATTGGTTGAAATCCTTAGTAGGAAGCTAATGTAGTGGATGTAGAGCTTGGTTAAAAGCTCGAACCACTCTAAATCTTGTGTCTATTTTTTCCTATATCTTGCTTTCATCACCATCATCAAATTACATCTTCTCCACCACTTGACAATCAAAACGGTTGAGGATATCGAGCCCAAGAGATTTGGTTCACAACTTTATTCTAGACTTCTAGTAATAGTGAACACTACATTTCACATCCTTCAATTGAGGTATTTGTGCTTCTAACATCTTTTATTAGCATATTTTCTCATTTACTTGACATGTCTGATGCCTCTAAAGTATAAAATTGTTGAATTTTATATTTTAGAAATATGATTTAGATTAAAAAATATGTATATTTTTATCGCATTTTTCTTATGGTTGAGTTATTTATCGAATTCTCACATACTCTATATTGTAGTTTAAAGCTTCTTGATTGTAAATGCTAACAAGTATTTAATATAGGGTATATTTTAAATTATCCTTGGTCGAATTAAAAGGAAAAATATATAGTTATTGACTTCTCACATTAAAGCCTATATTTTTGGGATTTGAATGACTTATTGGTTATATTTATTAGGAAATATTTGTTTGTGGATGTTAGCATAAACGCTATTGTGCGCCGATAACAAAATATAAAAACTCATTGTGAACAATTGTAGTTATTTTTATGTACAAATATTTTTTAATTTAAATTTCGTATGACTTTTAAATGTAAATTTTGATTAATTATCTAATTTACTATTTGCTTACAACACATGTGATTGTATTTATTACTTAAATTCCTAGATCCGCCCGTGGTCGCCTTACCCTATATCCCATCATGGAGGGAGTTGTATCAACAGTATAAATGGACCTATACTCCAAAGACACCCACACTTTCCACGGCTTGGTTTACAACATGATTCAGCTGAATCACCGCAGATTTAAAGCAAAAGTTTCGGCCAACACCGGCCAATGCCTACTTGGCACTAAATAAACCAAACTCGATGTCCTTATATCTATATATATATATATATATATATATATATATATTCAAAATGACTTAATAATCAAGAGTTCGAACTAATGAAACCTTCGGCAAATAAACAAAATCTGCATAATCGAACAAAACATACAGAAAAGAGACCAAATTGGACTGTGCAAGAAATCCCATGCTATAATGTTGCATGCATTCAGGAAAACTTGCTTAATTATCAAACATATTCCGAAACAAACAGTAAATACAATAAAATGATTAACACGAAAAAGAAGAAGAAAAATTGCATTGAATACTATGAAAAGGAGCAATAAGAACGGTTGCATAATACCAGATTTTATTACTATCAAATAATATATACAACCAAACTTGAGTTGACTTGAAGATAGGAAGGGAAAAGACAAAGCTAGAGTTACCTCAATAATCCCCAAAACAAGCCAAATTTTACATTTCGACTTTAACGTCGTTCAAGCCACATTACATAATGCATGAACAGAATAGATGTTCAGATTTAAGTAGTCTCCTCTAGAGCATAAGCGTGGAAAAGTACTGCTCGAACTCTTGATCAATGGTCGGTTTCCTTTTGTTTTGTGTAGCCTCTGCAGTAATGTATATATGAAGGAAACCCAAATTAAATAGACCACTTGGTTAGATTGTATAACAATGCATATATATTTTCAGAGTGTTAGGAATTACCTTGGTTAACGCTCCATCGTCCGGATGAAAGAACATAATCGTTGGGATTTTCCCCATTGGAGTTAAGAATTTCTTCAATTTCCTTATCTTGGTATTTCTCTATGCTATAATTTCCGTATCCCGAGTAGATGTAATCTATATCGTCTCCATACTCTGCGAGTGTCTCCTGAAGATTCTCAGCTAGTATGGCATCAGCAGTTTCAAACTCGTCACCAGGAGAAGATAGTACATCTTTTTCGACACTGCTTGATGCAACAGTCGTACCATCGGAATGGGAACCTTGGGAGCTGGATCCCCAATCAGGTGACGAGGAGGAGGCACTGTTATATAGCAAATACTTATCATTGGCATGCATAGACATTGCAGTGTCTGATTCTTCGGCAAAGCTATTCCTATCTTTTACAGACTCAGTTTCGGATGCATCATAAACAGCCCCTCCCTTTCCTTTGAAAGTGCAGGGACTGAACCCTTCTACTTCTGTGATACTACCTAAGGTAGGAGGCTTCAACGACAAGCTTTGCTTCCAACATTGATGCTTTGGTGACGGCAACCCCAATTGCTCAGCCTCTATTTTCCGTTTCTTGTTTATGTCAACAACGATGAGCGACTTGTCAAGAAAGCTGAAAGCCGACATAGAAATGGGAATAAGAAGTCGGAAGGTACCCTACATAAAAGATCAACTTCCTTTCTCATTTGCTAACCAAAAGTTGTAACATAGAAAAATATCTAGGACGCCGTAGCCATTGATTATATTTTGCCTCATTAGATTTAAACCATATCAACATGTTAAGGTACTTAAAATCCAGTATAATAAACTAATAAACGATTACCACATGCATAAATAATAACATCCAGGAGTTAACAAAAATTCCAAAAAATTTCTAAATCGTATGGAATTTCAAATTTTTAGGGGGCGGTCCATCCCTGCCCACAACTCGATCTAACTGAGAAGCTAAAAGGGTAAAACCCCATCAAGCAAAGAGAAGCCATAGCTGGTAAATGACAGTTGCAAAGCTAAATAAACAACAAATGATCAAATCAAATTATTAACTGACTCCCATAAATCATAACTACCGTGCACAAAACCCTCTCAATTTAGAAAAGGCGCTAGCTTATTCTATGATTCGAAAGAAAATTAACTAGCAATCAAATAAGTCAAGAAAATTAGAGACCCCGAAACCGAACCTCTTAAACTTAGATGGGTTGGGTTTTTTATTAACTATTTCCATTTTCTGACAAACACCGCCGGCAATATCTTCGATTCTCAGGTGAGGGGAGGGTAAAGAGGAAACTTTAAACCAAAGGACTACTTTTTTCCCCCTTGTTCGTGTATATCCGGTACTAAATCCGCCATTTTCCCACTTGTAATACAGTTGAAAATTTCATCGATTCTCGGTAGTTGAGCGTGGGAAACATTGGCCAATCATATTTGGACACGTTGTTGTCGTTCTTTTCATCGTCGAAGGTGCGAGTGAGCTGATAACTCAGATAAGGACCATACTTAGGCCACGTGAGTTTTTCGGTGGTGGCGCGATGTTCAGTACATTAGATGGGCCCACTATCCACAAATTATTACTCTTTATGGACTATTACTTATTATTACTGTGTTAGATTTGTTTACCCCCGAAACAACATGCTAACGAAGAATAGCGTTGATGGCTCTGTTTGCTTCGATTTTTTTTGTTGGTCTTGAAGGCTTGTTGAGTTTTCTACTCTGTTGTCTCTACGTTTGTTTTTTTCTCTCTGATGTTAGTTTTTACTAGTTGTTCTTGTTTTTCTATGTTTGTTTTCTTTGATGTTATTGTGTTTGTTGTTCTAAAAATATCTTTTATTGTTTCAACGAAGCCGATTATTATATTAAAAAATCACAAAGAATAAGAATAGAAGGCCTAAATTTATGAACAGTTTTGTTTGTATTTGCCGAATATTATCAAAACTTTTGTTTGTATTTTAGAGTTACAAGGATTTTTACAGTTTTCATGTACATGATATACATGAGTTTCTACATTTATGCCTTTTTTATGGACAATCTGTAGAAAGTATTTAAAAAAACAACTAAGCAGGGTGAAAATAAAACACAATGGTAAAAGTAAAACCCCACAAATCATACTTCTAGTTCTATTTGTTTCGAAGACTTGTATTGCCTGGTTATGGACAGTGGACCTTTCCATATCCTCATCCATATTACCACTCGCATCAACAGCAAGCGATGGACCGTCATTCCTAGTTTCTCTTTCCCGGAGATTGTGAACGAGGTAGGTTAACTTTGACGTACCCTGTAATTTTAGGAAATGCTGTTTTTCGTCCTTGTCCCCGTATCCGTACAACATAGCAATCAGAAGCTGGAGTGCTAAAACTCGGCATATCGAGGCCGCTTAAAATATATAAGATTGGGGATATTTGAGCACTCAGAAGCTACAATCTAAAGCTAACAATAAAAGCAATGGGGTCTTCTCCAATTCGCCGAGATAACAGTTCCATTACTAGTGATTACCGACGACAGATTTTCATGAGCCCCAAGATAATATGGATGCTCGTACACCGTTCCTCCTTTCTCTGCAAGGCACAGAGCTCTCACCCCTTCATGATACTGCCGAATTTTGAACAGAGATTAAAGGAAATGTCTAAAATTTAAAATCAGAATTTAAATAAAAAAAACACAACGCATGTAGCAATGTAACATTCTCGTTACCTCAATCGTCGTCTTGTTTTGCAGAACGAGGTAGATATGCCAACCCAGCAGAACACTTAAGGCCACACTTAATGGGAGTAGCAACAGTCCGGAAATAACCTGAAATGCCAAGTCATAAGCATAGCACTATTGTGGTGAGTCGTAGCTCGAGAAGGTTGATGATCATTGGCATTACATATATGACTCTGAAAGAATCTCTCCGCTGCTCATTGATCTGGGAATCAATGTTAAGGCCACCCACGAGTAAAACCTGACAATTAAGAGAAGAGAGAAAAAGAAGAGAAAAATGACCAAAACACTTCATCTGAACTCGGGTGATGACGATTTCAATATCTCGGGACATACTAGAGAATAGAAGCAAGCAATTACGGCATATACAACGAAGACAAAGAAGGCCTAGTAGTTGGCATGTCCGACACAATAATTGATCCAAACACAATGGTGATCCTTAAAATCAAGGAAGAGCACTTCAGCACATTATCGGGGGACATTCGAGACATACATGAATGAATAACATATATTGCACATACCATTCTCAGAATGCACCTCTTGCAAATACGGCAGTGATGCGCACGAAGAGGCTTGAAATGAGAGCACTTTTGGCAATATCTCAAGTCCCCTCCCTGCAGAACATTCCAAACAGAGGATTTTTACTCCGAAACGTGATGCATCGAAAACGCAATAACCCCAACATTTCCAGTAAATCCAAATGGCAAACATTAATCATTTGCATTAAGAACATAAAATTTAACATTATTTAGAGGGAAAAAGAAAACCACGGACACAAAATTCAGACAGGAAGCATAAGCAGCCTGAAAAGACATAGGAAAAACATGGAATTTTCTGAACGTACCTTGCGATTGATCTCATGGATATAAATTTTGGAATCTTCGATGTCGGGCATGTAAGTAGAAGGCACCCGACCCGGATCCGCCATGATGACAGCGGCGTAATTAAACACACACATGACGACAACACCGGTATAAACGAGGGTGTTAATCATGCCAGGAGAGGTCATTAGACCGAACCAGCGGTCAATGAAAACGAAAACCGTACAAAAGTAAACAAACGCGATGATGGAAACGACAACGGTTACGGGGAAGGAAAAGCTGAAGCCTCGCCCTCATGGTTTAGCTGTTTACCATATAATGTTCGGATAAGTGGGGGATGCGCCGGCGCGAAAAACGTCGGCCTTTCCGGTGCTGCTGATATCACGCGATCCTTTCAAAAAAACAAACGAAAAGAAGAGAAAATTGTACTGTTTTGCGGAGAAAAGTTGAAGCTATTAATTTGGAGGTTGGTATTTGTTATTATAATTTTGATTTAATATATTAACCGCCTCCTAAACTTTATGTTTTTTTTCGCAAATCGATTCTTCAATTTTTTTTAGGGTTAACTACGTATCATGTTTACGTATGCATAAGAGGTTTTATTTATGTTCAATTCATAAAAGCCGGATGTTATACAATATTTTACTAAATTGGTGTTCATAGAATCTAAGTTTAAAAAAAATAGATAAAATTTAGTCTTGACCCCATCTAATCTAAAAATTTTTATTTTTTGAACATACAAAAATAAAAAAGCAATTGCAATTGCCAAAAATACTAGGCTCACTAAAGGTACAAAAATAGAAGGAAAATTGCTGAAAATTGTCATAAAATGGGTATTATGATCGTTCAACTATAAGGTCGGTCCTATTTTGACCATTTAATTGAAAAAACGAAAAAAATCACACCACCAAACTATTTAATTGGTCATAATCAAGCCACTGGCCATTAAAATCTAATGAAGGGATGACGTGGTAGTTAACGGAAATTTGTAGAATTATACAGTTAGTCCATGTTAGTTATCTATTATATCAATTTGGTCCTAATTTTAATTTAATTAATAAATTAATCACTTAATTAGGTGATGACACGTGTCAAGTTTGTCATGTTCAAGTCCTCTTAATCTATATTTATTTTATTTTTCTTGACATTAACAACAAACGAAAATATATATTACAGGTTGTATTGTATGAACTATCGGTTTAGTAGCAATCTTATCCCACCCAAAAGACACTGGGATCGAATCCAAATGAAGCCAAGGTTAGTCTTTTTCTTATTTTTCTCATCTAATGAGGTGATACGTGTCGTCATCTAATTGAGTGATAAATTTAGGCTAAAAGATCAAATTTACCCTTGTAGTAATTTGAAATCAACAATGTTGCTCATACTTTTTTCCCATAATTTTACCCTCAAAGTCATTCAATTGCAGTAATTTTACCCTTTGACCGATGTTGAGCGTTAAAGTGTTGACGTGGTAGTTAATGGTGTTGGCGGAGCAATTTTTCCCTCGAAGTCATTCATGCAATTTTACCCTCGAAGTCATTCAATTGCAGCAATTTTGCCTTTGATTTATTTAGTTTTTTAATAAAATTTGGATAAATAATTTAGTTTTAAGAGTTGAACTTTAACAAACAGAATATATGAAAAATCGATTAACAAATTGATGTAAATATCCTTTGGATCCATGGTAATTTTAAAAATAAGTAAAGTGAGAACTCTAAAAAAAAAATCAAAATATTCTTCAATTTTTTAAAAAATCTATAAACTTAACAAAAATAAAGATATTAAAAAATTATTGAAAATAAAAACTAATATAAAAATTTAAATTGCTAGAAATTATTAAATGATAAAATATAAATATAAAAATTAAAAGTATTTATAAAGTATTAAAAAACCGAACAATTTTATCAATTTTTCTTTCGTTTTTCTACATAAAACTGATGCTCATTAATATTTGATAAGTTTTATTACTACTCTAGTGGAGGACAATTCCATTGAAAGTTTTTATTTTCAATAATTTTTTAAATATTTTATTTATTTTTATTAAGTTTATGAATTTTTTTTAAAAAATGATAAATATTTTGATTTTTTATGAGAGTTCTCAGTTTGCTTATTTTTAAAATTACTAGAGACTCAAAGGATATTTACAAAAATTTGTTAATTGATTTTTCATATATTCTATTTGTTAAAGTTCAACGCGAAAAACCAAATTATTTGTCCAATTTTATTCAAAAACTAAATAAACCAAGGGCAAGAATGAGTTCGAGGGTGTAATACCCAAATTTTGTTCGATTTTCTTTTATATATAATTCACTATACATATGGCCAAATAATACTATGTAATAAAATAGTATATTAAATACAATTGTCCTCCAATGACTATATTAAATAAAATAGTCCATAAATAACCCATATTACATTAAATTTGCCTCTACAAATCTGAAATGCTCAATTACAAGTATTACAACCCAACTTTAAATGAGTTCCCGCTCATTATCTGCCTTCACCAGCCCAAGAAACATTTCTTGGGCCCGCCAAATTTGACCACGTGGCGCCACTGGATTGGTCCACAACCCCAGTACATGGATTAAGGGTATATCTGACGTCAGCTGTGTCACCTGCTATAAAAGGGAGAGAGAGAGTCAGCATTCATTAATGATAGTGCAATAATTGTGCAATAATTGAAAGGAGAGAGAAAGGGAAAGTTAAAGAGTTTACCTGAAAGGAGGGAGAGCTCGGAGAAGATGATCGGAATAGCTGCTCCACTGCCAGAGGTTCGTCGGAGCTGTCGATACTCATACAGAGGTATATTTCTACCTCTGTTCTTTCTTTTCCTGCACTAAAGCAAACAGAAGCAACTAAAACCAGGCACAATCATTTAAAATAGTGATATCAGTGTCCTAAACCTAGATAAATCCTAATTCTAAAGTCAGTAACCTAAAACAACACTAGATCTAAAAACGAAAATGAAAGCAGAAAAATAAAAAGGATTCCTGACACTTATCTTGAGTTTCTGCCGATATGAGTGTTGCTGGAGTCATGATCAGAGTTGAATAAAGGATAGGATTCATGGCGGAGTTGAAAATGACAGGAGATTGGTTTTGGTTTCGGGTAGGTAGCTTAGGATGGGGAAGAAGGGCGATTCTGATGAATCGGGACTCATATTAGGGTTTAGGATGGAAAAATGAGTTATTCGATAGTTTTTAAGGTTTTTTTGTAGTGGCCGAAAACCGCCTCGGCGACGGAGCACGGTGGCCGGAAGGAGGTTAGGGATGATCGGAGCTAGACCAGACGGTGGCCGGAGGGATACGGTTTATCGAAAAGGATGATCGGAGATGACGGCCAGTGGTCGGCGTCGCCTTTGACGACTGAGGAACATGCTGAGGTTAGGGTTTGATGGTGATTAAAGATTGAGGCTATGAAGCTTGGAAGAACTGGGTTGAGTTCTTAGGGGAATAGAGGGTTTGATCTTGGAGAAACAATAAATGGAAGGAGTTTATGTGTTTCTGTGGATCAAACGAAGGAAAGTATGAAGAACAGATGAAGAATAGGGATGAACAATGAGGTTTTAATTGAAAATGGGGTTGTTTTCTGGGTTTGGGTTGAGAGAGTCTAAGGGATAGAGAGAGAGATAAATTGTTATAATAGTTGATTTAACTCGGAAATGGTCAATTTATGGCCGAGTCGACACGGCACCATTTTGGTGCTGGGTTAAAATAGGTCTGCGTGTTTCTAATACGGGTCTGGGTACGGGTCGCGGTCTGATTCACGACCCAGTTATAACGGTTCAAGCCGTTTGGGGCTTAAATCGGCCGGTTTGAGTTGGTTTAGACCGGTTTGTGACCCGGATTTTTAGTATGCTTGGGTTTGGGCTCTCTAATTTGTTCCGTTTTACAGTTTGGTCACTTAGTTCCTTGTAATTTGGTCTTCTAATTTCCAATTTAGTTCAATTTAGTCCTTGGCAGTTTAATCTCCTTATTTTAATAGCTTTTAATTTAATTTATTTAATTGCTTGTATGATACATTTTTTTAAATAATCATGTAGTATATTTGTTTAGAGAACCTTGAAAAACTCTTAGTATAATTAGAACCCTAGAATTAGGTTCTCAATTTTGAATAAATTGAAATTGATAGAGAAGGTCATTGTAGAAAGTAAATGAATATTAAATGACCACTTTAATGCCTAAAGTTGATTAGTATCACATAGTAATGTGATGTTAATCAAAGCGGGTATTCTAGTGAAATATTTAATATTTCATTTAAAATTAGAATATGACAATTACATATAATTGAATAATTAGTTCTATAAAATTCAAATTAGGGTTAAATAATTAACATCATTAATAGTAAGGATATTGTTATTTTTGGGCCAAGCATGAATAGTACCCAATTATTTGGGTGTTATCAGACAAGTCCAAAAATTAATGATATTCATAAGATTCTAATTAATTAAATGTATAGAAGCCTTAATTAGGTTTTTACTTAAAATCGACCACAAGATAATTTGTCATGCATTTAAACCTTTTGTGTTGAGATAAATTTTAGGGTATGAATCAAAGTTTCCTAATGTAACTGGACACTTCAAAAATTCGTATTCGTTTAAAATGTATTTTCTTACAAAAGGATATCCCCATTTGGAAAGAAATTCAATTAGCAATTAATGATCAAATTAAATCTATTTTATTACTCAAAAATGCCAAAATGCCACATGAAATTAAAAAGGTACCGAAAACGGGCGTTTGTGGGGGTGCTAATCCTTCCCTACACGTAATCGACTCCCGAACCCAAATCGTTTCAAAATGAATCTCTGGTTGTTTTTTATTGTGTCCGGTCTATCAAAGTGACCGGTGGCGACTCCAAGATATTTTAAAAAAAATTAAACAAAGGCTTTAATACGAAAAAACTTAATTTCAAGATTAAATGAACTGAAATGAACAAAAATCATGATTTTCAAAAGAATCGATCGTCGAACAATTTCCCACCTCTTTCCGGTCGCGATAGAGGGCAAAATTGCTCTGTCAGCACCATTAACTGCCACGTCAACACTCTAACGGTCAACATCAGTCAAAGGGCAAAATTGATACAATTGAATGAATTTGAGGAAAAAAGTACGGGAAAAAAGTACGGGCAACATTGATGATATCGAATTACTACAAGGGCAAATTTGACCCTTTAGCCATTAATTTATTTATTTAAATTAAAATTAGTATCAAATTAATATAATAGATAACTATCATGGACCAAATGTGTAGTTATATAAATTTTCATCAACTGCCACGTCATCCACCCGTTAAATTTTAACTGTTGGTAGTTTGATTAGGACCAATTAAATAGTTCGGTGGTGTGATTTTTTGTTTTTTTAGTTGGGTGGTCAAAATAGGACAAATTCAATAGTTAGATGGTCACAAAGGTCATTTACCCAATTTTTTATTTGGCCACTTTAATACCTGACGATTGTTCTCAATGTGATACTTATGGCTAATGCCAACTATTTTCTTAGCATTTGATACCTGAACCTTATAATTGTTTTCAAAGTGTTATATAAACTTTTTTTTTAAAACCACTTTTGTATCTAAAATTAGAAATAGCTCTCAATTTATCATTTTAAGCCTTTCGAAAGTAAATGGAGTTAAGCAGAGGTACCACCTTGAGAACAACTACATACCAAAGTAGTCAAAATAAAATTTAGGGTAAAGTTAATAAATAGTCATTCACTTTGATCAACTATTTAATTTGGTAACTAAACTTTCAATTACTTCATTGTTATCATTAAACTTTTAATTTTGTTCCAATTTGACCATTGACTTGTTAACAATCGTTAAAATGATGATGTGATAATTAAAATAATTTGTATAATAATACATTTAGTCATCCATATTTACCCGCGACATTCCAACAACCTCTTCGCCTTATGCTTACCCGTACTACGCTCGACTGTGACCCCAACCGCATCCACGACCCTATTCGCCCTAAACTTTTTCGCCAAAGCCTTTGCTCTCGCACTATTCCGACCGAGCAAGAAAAACGGGAAAAATTCAATAAAGAGAGAGTTCAAGTTCTCAGAAAATCAACGACAAAGAGACAAACTTAAGGATTTCACTCTCTCCAATTTATAACCTGCACAGGGCATCGTTTCGGAAACCCATAATCCACGATCTTTGTCCCAGACCACTCAAACAACGCCACGAGTACAGAGTTCCCAAACTACCTACATTTACGTCAATAATGGCCCATATTTTCGAAAAATGGCCCCGACAAAAGCGTACAATTAACACAACAATTACGAGCACGATCTTTCATCTTCAGCCTTAGCTCGTGCCACTTTATAGCACACCTCCAGCGCAAGGGCAAGTGTTATACCTCCGCTCAGAATCTAGTGTTATTTGCGGTGAAAGTATGTATTATTATTTGATTAGATATCTATGGTTAATCTCTAAAAGCAAAATCCCCGGAGGCCGGATCCATGGACATTTTTCTCCATCATCTTATATTTGGGGATTTGATCTCATCATCATTTGGTTATGATAACATTAAAGGTATTGTTTTCTAAGACACTCACTCACTTGCTCCTTATAGCTTTGTCGCCTGCCTTAAGCCAATTCAAGTACGCCTTGTAAGTAAGAAGTTGTTGGTTTCGATTATATGAGATTCATGGGTATTTAAAAAAAGACATCCTTTTTTTAAAAAAAACCCATGCAGAGTCCTTCGAAATCATGTCATTACAGATTTCTTGGCAAAGAAACCGAAAGAAAAACAAGTTTATTAATCTTCTTTAAAGCACAAATTAATGAGGTAGATTTCACAATTGTTTTCCCTTCTTCGAGAAAGCCGGCTTGCAAAAGAATCAACCAATCTGAAATAATAATGGAAAACGAACACCTATGTTGGTTTCATTATAACCAACGGCAACCATCAACGTGTCTCTCCCGCCGATTCTCGTACCTATATATACAAACCAACCCTACCAAAGCCTCCACGACTGCCGCCTCCGTTTTCTCAAAATCCGAGAAATGCAATGTCTGCAACAATAAAACTGTCGGCTTTGCATCCAGTTCTTGTTGCTCCAAGTCTCTCTCTCCCTGCCATCTCAACGTATCATGCGCCATTGGTGCCAACCACCCTATTATCTCCTCCAATGCCTCTTTCCACCCTTGTGACAAACCTTGTCCCCCATCACTCTCCTCCTTATCCTTGCTCCATTTGCCTTTCAGCTTCCTTCTCAAAGCTTGTTTCAGGCTTATCGGCAACATCTCGAACATGTTCTCTCGTGCTTCGTCCCCGATGTTTGTTGTCGAGTGGAAACAACTCTCTGCGTAACGATTAGGTTCGCGTAATGAAAGGCAAGCCCCGCTGCTCCTACAGTTTTCGCTGGAGCCGAATGTATCAGCCTTTCGTTTCTTATGGCCGAAATCTTGAAATCTAAGGCGTTTACTCCACTGAATGAACGTTTTGGTATTGGCTTGGTCTTGGAAGCTTTATGACCGGACCCGATTTCCAGGCTTGTTTGATATACCTCTCTTTCTCCACGAGAAGGCAATAATTGGCCTCCGGATAAACCTTCATGTTCAAAGCTTTCCTTTTGGGAATATAGATGCAAGAAAGGCTCGGAACAAAGGGTCCAAAAATTGTGCAGATTCTGGCGTAAACCACGAGGACGATTCGAGCCATTAATCCGACAGTTGTATCAAATGTCTGGCTCCAAAGGGAAACCCGTCTCAAATGTAGAACTTGCCTTCTGATTTCCTCGTTGAAGTAATAATTGTTGATCTTCCGTTTCTGCATTTCTAATTCGTTGTCAATGATTCGTATAGATCAGATGTCGCATTAGCGTATTTCTCCATCTTTTCAATGGTTTTCCCAACCTTTCTGGAGCTAAAACCAACGTTGTCGACATCAATAATACCCTGTGTCATGTTATGGTATCAAACCTGTTGAGTTCTTCGTAGTTGCATTTCTTACTCAAACGAGAAACCACAGCGACGGCTTGACCGAGATCTTCGAGCTTCTCTTTACACGCAAGTCCAAGAAGATAGCTTTCATCAACGGAGTTCAAGAACGCCATGCCGCGGGACTTCATGGGTCCTTTCTAGAGGTTGAGGAATTCATCGTCAGATAGAGAGTTATAGAGTGCGATGAGGCGAGACATAGTATTCGCCGCGTCCAAGCAAGGGCAGATCCAGGAATTTAAGTTTGGCGGTTCACTTATTTACCTTATTTAGAGGTTTATGGCTTCGAATCCCTCCAAACAATCAATTTGACTACAAACTAAATAATCATAAAAAATGTATTTTGTTAAAGAAAGGGTAATGGCCCCGTGACTAGTGGTATCCGAGCGACCCTTTGGCTGCCCGATTTCACGCCGAGCGCCCATGAGTGGGGTTGGCAGGGTGGAAAACTGTGACAAGGTGGCCTATCACGAGAGCGGAAGCTCGTGACGAGGGCGTCACGAGGTTGAGTGGGGGAGAATGTCACGCCTGAGAAGAGGCGGGGTCATTAATCCCACATCAGAAAGGAAAAGGGAGGTCTTGGGATATAAATACGGTGGTGCTGTACATCCTATCAGACATATCTTTTGGGAAGAGGGTAATGGCCCCGTGACAAGTAGTATCAGAGTGACCCTTTGACTGCCCGATTTCACGCCGAGCGCCCATGAGTGGGGTAGGCATGGTGGACAACTGTGACAAGGTGGCCCATCACGAGAGCGGAAGCTCGTGACGAGGGCGTCACGAGGTTGAGTGGGGGAGAATGTCAGGCCTGAGAAGAGGCGGGGTTAATAATCCCACATCGGAAAGGAAAATGGAGGTCTTGGATATAAATACGGTGACATTGCACATCCTATCAGACATGTCTTTTGGGAAGAGGGTAATGGCCCCGTGACAAGTGGTATCAGAGCGACCCTTTGACTGCCCAATTTCACGCCGAGCGCCCATGAGTGGGGTAGGCAGGGTGGACAACTGTGACAAGGTGGCCCATCACGAGAGCGGAAGCTCGTGACGAGGGCGTCACGAGGTTGAGTGGGGGAGAATGTCACGCCTGAGAAGAGGCGGGGTCATTTAATCCCACATCAGAAAGGAAAATGAAGGTCTTGGGATATAAATACGGTGGCGTTGCACATCCTATTAGACATGTCTTTTGGGAAAAGGGTAATGGCCCCGTGACAAGAAAATTAAATTGACAAAGGGATGTGTAAAGAAATTTGAGATCAACCATTTTTTTCTTGTCGAATAGAACGTCTAAAGAGATAAGTGTGATATCATAAAAATTCTCCCGAGTTTCAAAGATAAAGGTTATCAAAAGTTCAAACATTTGAGGATTGACCCAAAAGTTTCCACAAGCTCCTTAATTTTAGGGTTTAGGGATACAATTTAGGGTGTATGGTTTAGGGGTTTAGATTTAGTAATTTAGAATTAAGTGATTATGAATAAAATTTAAGGTTTAGAGTTAGAATTTAAGGTTTACAAGTTAAAACCTAAATACTCAACGTATTACCCTAAAACCTAAACCTTAACTTCTAAACTATAAACCCTAACCTTGACCCCCTAAATTCTAACCATTACTCCTAAATTTTAAAGGCAAAATGACAAAAAATGCCTCCAACGTTTGCATGTTTTGTCATTTGGGCCCCTATTCTTTTTTTGGAGCAAACAACCCAACGTTTCAATTTGGTCCAAATATGCCCCAATTGGATGGAAACCGTTTGCCAACTAACGGCCAGCGGCTGATGTCGATTGAACTTGTCACGTGTTAAGTTTTGCTGACGTGTCAGCATCATATTCGTCATGTGCCACCTTCAGGTTTGGCCACGTGTCAACGGTTGATTTTGACGTCGGCAGCTCTTAACACGTGACAAGTCTAGTCAACATCAGCCGCTGACCATTAGTTGACTAACGTTTTTCATCCAACTGGGACATATTTGGTTTATACGAAACCGAGAACCGGATAAGGTATATTACGGAACCGATTTGATGAAGCAAGAATGCTAATTGCTGTCCAGAATGGTTCTTTAATCCAAGATAGAATTGCAATTGTATTCAGAAGTCAGTATCACGAAATTAAGGTGCGAACGGAAGAGTTTGACGAAGACCGGTGTTTCCTAGATGGTCGTTCGCCTTTTGATTTCCATGAGAACGAGGATAAGAACGAGGCGGTTGGAGGCCCCAACATGCAGGGAGGTTTTAATGAAGAGCAATTATCTGATGCATGGGCGGCGCTGTTATGCCGAATCTTGTGGACCAAAGGTGGATGTGCAAATTGAGACCAATGCGCTCAGGGTGGTCCCCACTTGTGAAGTACAGACAGCGTCCAGCAGTGTTGGTCTCTTTGATGTTTCCCTAATGTCGGGGGATGAAACGATTTTTCCGGTAAGTGGGTAAGGAACCGGATATAAGAAAAATGATTTGCGCCCGGGAGTTTTTAATTTTGGCCCATCCATTTCCAATGGGTCTAGGCTCCAAGAGGTCCCAATTGAAGTACTACAAGGTTCGGATCTAAAGCAGGGTGCCAATTTAGCCTTAATCTCTCATGTGAGCTCTGTCCAGAGGCGAAACGAAGCTCCTACAGCCCTCAATGCTAGGAATTACTCTCGTATAAGAGCTGGTGTCGACAAATTGAACTGGTGGATGTCGTCCGTCAAGGGGCGTAGCAAAGGGATGGCGAAACAAAAAGAGGGTAAGTGTAACACCTTAAAAATCGGTTTAGTCAGAATCGGGTTCCGGTGATCGGAAACCCTACATTGAAAAGTCTAAATGATTGTCTTATTATTGATCATGTGGATTAGTTTCATCAATAATAGACCTTAATTGAGTCTAATGTCCAGTTAGGGACCTTTTTGGAATGCTTAAATTCTAAAAATTGGCTAGGCGTATCGATATAGTAGGACATGTATCGGTATGGTCCAACTGTTCCTAACTAACTTACCGAACTTGAGCCAGCCGTATCGATACAGGCTATGGGTGTATCGATACGAGTCCTTGTTAAAAATCTGTTTTAGTGACTAAATTGCAAAGATTGAAAGTTGGGGGATGAATCACTTGCTTGCTTATCACCTCACGTAATATTAGTATCTTTTGACTTAAAAGATGACGCCTTGATAGTTATAATTGCTATCCTATTTTGGGGAAATGAAAATTCATAGTTTAAGCTTTCCTTGGTCTAAGGGAAAGCTTTTCATTGACCCTTTTAGGAGGCGGGAAATGATTAAGGATTATAGTTCCTAAAATGAATAAGGAAAAGCTCTCATCTTTGTATTGCTTTCACCTTAACCAAATTCCACCATTTGTCTTGAAGATAAGCACACACCTCTATTGTTGTCTTCTTCACCAAGCTCAAGCATACACCTATCTTATTAATCCCCTTAACTCAAACTTTCTTCGTTTCAATAGTTCCATTGAATAGCTATTGGTTGGGTAAATAGAAACCCTTAATTTATTGTTAATTCCATAGACTATTGGATGATTAATTTCAAGTCATGATTCTCAAGCTAAACCCTTGTTCTTTACGTTTTAATCCATGAATCAAATGAATAGCTAATGGCTATTCTAAGCTTAGAAATGAGTATCGATGTTGTTATATCGATTGTAACACTTTCTTATTGATTTTCCTAGCTCAAGAATTGGAGAAAGATTCCCCATCGTCTTCAACACAAGCTAGGAATAAAGGAGTTGCTATTTGAGAGCCGTAGGAGCTTTAAAAGTAAGGTGAGTGTAGTTGGATTCTCGAGAGTTGGCTAGGTGCCATCTCGAATCATTGATTATTGCTTATTGTATTGCTAACCATTGTATTGAAGGTTTTTGCATAAAACCCTATTGAAGTCACATAGGTAAGAATGGGTAATATTACATTGAAATCATGTCTGAAACATCGTTGTTGTTGCCATGGAAAATATTGAAGCATTGTTATGCTAAGCTATTGAAATATTGACACATGCATATTGCTATTGAATCATTGTTATTGATTTATTGTTATGAATCATTGCTATTAATTTATTGTTATGAATCATTGCTATTGAACTATTGTTATTGAATCATTGCAATTGATATATTGATATTGAATCATTGATTATCGAACCTTGGGATCGAAAGTATTGGATACAATCGGCATGCCATAGAATTCGTGAGCTCATTGGTACGTGTTAGGCTACGACCTTTATTGTGGTGCGGCGAAGGGATGTTGATGTGTATTGGTCAAATTGGTGCGGCGGAGGAAATATGACTAGACTATTGTTGATATTGATGTAGAGGTGGAATTCGTGTATCCATATACCGTAAAATCGATCCAAGAAAACCATTGAGTATTGCTATTGATCATTTATGATGATTATTGATGCCATGTTACATGTTGAGCATGATAACTATGCCATGTTGAATCATATGCCTATTGTTAGTATAGTTAGAATTATTATCGAAGTATGTTGGATTGCATGCCATGCTCATTCATTGTTTATGGCTACCCCACTTAGACTATGTAAGTCTAATGCATTCACCTTCCACTCATTTCAGGTTAAGAAAGTATATCGGATCGAGATCGGAGCTAGTTAGGAGTTCGACAAGTCAGCACAAGCTTAAAGTAATGTGTTTTGTCCCTATGAACTCCTAAAATGATGGCAAAGTAGTTAAACTAGTTAGCTATGGTATAATCGTTATGAGTGTATTGGCTATGTTTTGTAAAGGCCATAGAGGCCTTAAATGACACTTTGGTTTGGGTTTAAAATGGTTAAATATGCATATTTGGCACAAAAAGGTGAAAACCTAATAAACGAATTCAGATGGCTCTAAAATTTGACATGCTAATAGATTATAGTGTTTAAACATTGCTGGTAAAATTTCATTGCAATTGGACATCGTCCAATAGGTTAAATTGATTAAAAACCAGATAAAATCTGTCATTACAGTACAAGTGTATCGATACAGGTCAAGTTGTATCGATACGGTCTTGCATATTTGGACTTGGTAAAATAGAGCGTATCGATACACAAAAGGGGTTTACTGATATGGATCTTGAAAGTAAGGTCTGGAAAATAAATTGTATCGATACGGCCTTAGGGTGTATCGAACGGGTCAACCTTGGTCAACACGTATCGATACATGTAAACTTGTATCGATACGGGGTTAGTGTTAAAAGACTTAAACTAATTTTAAATAGTTTACAGAATGATCACTGAATATTGTATGGTTTAATCGGATGGGTAAATGTTATTGGATTGACATGAAAATTTATGAGTATACTGTTATTGCATTGAATTTCATTGTGGAATTGTTAATTACAGAAAAGAAACCCTAAATTATCAGATTTATAATTTAGTCCCTAAACTTGTAGGAATTAAGGACTGGTCTTAATTGATTAATCATTGATCCATATCGGATAAATTGAACTAATATTGATATTTAATAAGGTTTAAAAAGCATAGCATGGACTAAGTGACAAACATTGATTGAAATTGCATCGCTCTGATCACCGCGTCGTTCACCGGTAGTACTCTCCGACCCGGTTCTCGACCATACCGAGAAGGGGGTGTTACATTAAGAGCAAGAGGAATCAAGCTGGGTAATCGGTGTTGGGTATCATGGGGGCTAACCAGTTAAACCCATAATCAGACTCCTCCAGATTGGAATTCCGAAGGCGTAGTGCTGTAGAGGCAAAATCCACTCTTGCCGTTGGCGATCAATTGAGGGTGAGGTTTGATGCACCTAGGAGGGTGGTTTTAAATCGGTTGGAGGAGCTGGAGCTCGCGGAGGAATACTTATTCGTGGTGTAAATTTGTGTTCTGTTGTGTGTTTAAATTGTGTAATTTTTATGTCTATGAATATGTCTATCCTGACTTGGAATGTGAGAGGTTTGGGCAAGCTAGAGAAGGTCAGAGCTGTTAACCGAGTTATATCAGCAAGCAAAGCCAGTGTCATCCTTTTACAGGAATCTAAACTAGAATCATTGAAGCATGCGGTTCTACGAAGGATTTGTGGTAAGAAGTTTGGGGATGTAGTGTTGGCTCCGGTAGATGGGCCGGCTGGGGGCTTGATATCTCTATGGGATGCGTCTTATTTTTGTGTCGAAGGGAAAATAATCCAATGGAGAGTAATTGTGATTATCGGAACAATTACTCAATCCAATCTGAAAGTTGGTCTGTTGAATGTCTACGCACCAAATGATCAAGGCGAAAGGAGTGAATTTTGGTCTTATTCAAAGAACCTGATTGAATCGTTGGGGGTTCCTATTATAATGGGTGGCGATTTCAATGTTGTGAGAAGAATTGAAGAGAAATTCAGGGCGTCAGGTTATTCTACCTCAATGAGAGATTTTGATAATTTCATAAGAGACTGCAATTTGGTTAATCTTCCTTTGTATGGTGGTGTTTTTACTTGGGTCAGAAGGGGAAATACTATCTCGGCTAGTAGAATTGACAGATTCCTGTTGTTGCCGGAAATTTTGGCTTGTTATCCTAACTTAGTCCAAAATTGTCTCCCTAGAAGCCTATCGGATCATAATCCGATCATTCTAACAGAAGAGAATGGGCGTCGGGGGCCACAACCCTTCAAATATTTTAACTACTGGGTTGATGATCCCAAATATACTGAGTTGGTGAAAGCAGTCACGACTAGTTGCAATGGTAAAAGCATTGGATTCATATTGAGAGAGGTTAAAGGTGTGTCTAAAGCATGGGTTAAGAAGGTTCGATCAGAAGAAGGGGAATCTGTGGCTGATATTGAAGAAAAGATTGCTGTCTTAGAAGCCTCTGCTGCGTCAGGAGGGTGGAGCTCGGAGATATGGGTTGAAATAAAAACTCTAAAAACGACTCTTTGGGAAGGATATATGAAAATCGAAAGAGAATGGTTACAAAAATCAAGACTAAAATGGTTCCAAGAGGGGATAAAAACACTAAGTTTTTTCACTTGATAACATCACTAAGAAGGAAATGCAATTCCATCACTTCTCTTCGAGTGGGATCTTCCTTAACTAGAGACTCAAAAGAGATATCAAGGGCCATCGAGCAACACTTTTGGTGCAGCTATAATAAAGTGTCCACCATTCTAACTCTATCCTTTGATATGTAGTTCTGCAAATTAAATGCAGGCTCGGTCAGTAGGATTGGAGCACCGTTTACTGAAGATGAAGTGTGGGTTGCGATATCATCTTCAAATGGATCTGGGGCCCGACAGTTTTAACTTGAATTTCTTTAAGAATTTGTGGGGGCAACTGAAAAGGAGCATTATGGAGTTCTTCACTGCTTTCTTTGAAGGGAAGCCTCTTGAGAAGTACTGGAACTACTCTTTCATCACCTTAATTCCCAAAATCTTGGCCCCAGTTGACATCGATGACTACAGACCTATATCGTTGGTGGGAAGTATGCATTAAATTCTATCACGAGTCTTGTCCAGAAGATTGTTCGGGTGCATTGCGGAGGTGGTGGGGGAGAGCCAGTTTGCGTTCATCCTAGGTAAACAGATTCTAGATTCTTCTTTAATTGCTAATGAGATTATTGATGATTTGAACATGATCAAAAGAGAGGTGGTGGTGTTTAAAGTCGACTTTAGACGAGCGTATGACACAGTGAATTGGAATTTTTTGGATTTAATTATGGTCAACATGGGATTCGGTCAAAGGTGGCGCTCTTGGATCCGGACTTGTATCTCTACTCCAGCCATATCAGTTTTGATAAACGGGACTCCGACAAAACCTTTCAACGTAAAAAAAGGGCTTCGCCAAGGATGCTCGTTATCGCCCTTATTATTTAATCTGGTGGGGGAAGCGCTGAGCAAACTGCTGCAGAAATCAGTAGCCATCGGATTAATTAATAGTGTTAAAGTGGGGAGTAGTGAGATTAGAGTAAGCCACATCCAGTTTGCGGACGACTTAATAATTTTCATTGAAGCAAGTGAAGCAATGATCCGGAACGTGAAGCGTATTCTAAGGATTTTTGAGATTGTTTCAGGTTTGTCACTCAATGCTAAGAAATCGAAGCTCTTTGGGGTTAATGTTGCGTACGATTCCCTACAGAAGTGGTCCAAGTCTGTAAAGTGCGGGTGGGATAAATTACCAACAAAGTATTTAGGGCTTCCTCTTGGATATGTACGCAACTCTGTGGAAATCTGGAAGCTAGTTTTCGCAAAATTTCAGAAGAAGCTTGATGGGTGGAAAGGTAAATTACTATCGCTTGAGGGTCGTATTACTTTGGTAAAGGCTGTGCTTGCCAATTTGCCGGTGTACTATTTCTCCATATTTCAGATGCCAGCGGAGGTGGCAAGAAAATTGAACATGTTTATTGCTAAATTCATTTGGGGGCTAAAGAGGGGAGATGCATATACTGGATTAAATGGGAAAACATGTGCAAACCAAAGATAGCCGGAGGGTTGGGGCTTGTGGATTTGAGGACTAGAAATAGGTCATTGTTGAACAAGTGGGTGTAGAGATTTGGTTGTGAAACCGAGAGTATGTGGAGGAAAGTTATTGTGGAAAAGTACGGTTATGATCCTTCGTCTTTGGTTTTAAAGCATGGTTCGAATAGGAAAGTCTCTTGGGTATGGAGAGACATAACAAGGCCTTTAGCTCTTGTCCACGATTTGTTTACCAGTAATGTTAGAGTAGACTTCGGGGATGGGAGTCCCATTGAGTTTTGGGATGATTATTGGACTGATTTTCCTACTCTCCAATTGGCTTTTCCGAGAATCCATGCGGTTGCAGTTAAAAAGAGTGGAAAGATTTCAGAGTTTGGGGCATTGATGAATGGAAAATGGCAGTGGAATTTTGAATTTCAGAGGACACTGTTCGATTGGGAGATTAATGTATGGGAAAAGTTCTTGGCTAGTATCAGCAAGGCTGTAAAATGTGCACATGCAAAAGACACAGTTAAATGGATTGGCAATCCATCAGGTTTTTACACTCCTAAAGCCTATTGTGACTCTATTTCAATGGTGGTGGGTGAGGTAGATGAGTCATGGTTGCTAGTGTGGTCGAATTTGGCTCCACCAAAAGTTGAAGCTTTTGTGTGGAAGGTCTTTCATCAAAGTGTTCCAACTTTTGTAGAGTTGGCGAAAAGAGGAGTGTCCAAATCTGAATCGAACTTGTGTGTATTATGCAGTAAGGAGATAGAGACGGTAAATCACATCTTTTGTCATTGCAGTGTTTCATGGAGACTATGGCAAAGGTGGTGTAGGGAGTGGAACATATTTTGCACAATGCCGGCTGATGCCAAATCATTCTTATAGGTATGGATTAACTTACCGATTAAACATTCTCTCAAACAGTTTTGGCACATGATTTTTTTTTTTTGCTTTCATATATACCATATGGCTATGTCGGAACGAAATCATTTTCAAGAACAAACGATGTGATGATGAGCAAATGTTTGACTTGGCTATTTTAAGATTAGGCCACTGGTGTATCGGCAAATGGTTAAATTCTTTTCTCTCGCTCTCTGATTTCATCAGATGCCCTCTCGCTATCTCTTTAGACGCCCCCCTACAATCGGAGTCCTTCGGTGGGGAGTTGGGTTGCGCCGACTAGGAATACATTAAAATTTAACATTGATGGTGTGGTTTGCGGCAGCTATGGGAATACTGGCATCGGAGGTGTTCTCAGGGACTACTCGGGTAAAATGCTGTTACAATTTTCTAAATCAATTGGTGTCACTGACTCAACTTTTGCTGAGTTACGAAGCATCCTAGAGGCTTATGAGCTGTTCTATGGCTCACAGTGGTGTGACTCGCACGATTTAATTGTTGAGACGGATAGTTCGTTGGCTGTCAAGTGGATTGGTGGACCAGTGTCGGCGCCTCCTTGCTTTGGTGAGATTGTGAAAAATATTGCAGATTTTGTGCATAAGTATAAATGGTCTGTGGTGTTTGAGTTTAGAGAAAGGAACAACGTTGCTCATCGTTTAGCTCAACTAGGCATAGGGAGGGCAAGTGATTTTATGAGTGTATCTTAGTTGCAGGGTGTGCAGATTATTGGTTATGGACGGTTCTGGCTTTGGGTTGGGTTATGCAGTGTGGAATATGTGATCTGGAGTTTTCAATCTGCTGCGTTTCTGTGCTGAAGATGTGTCTGTCTCAGATGTATGGGTTTGTTAAAGGGCTATTGTGCAGTGTTGGAGAAAGGATGGCTTGGAAGTACCATGCGTATGCAGTGTTGTTTTACTGTTGACTGATAAGGCGATTCTGGTTTGTGTGTGAATTTTAAGTGAATGCTATTGTTGTTTTTAGCATGAATATGTCGCACTTTTTTTCTTCCCTCTATGTTTAAGGAGGTTTTTTAACGAGACACATATTTGTATCTATGTATTGTATAATTTTCCCTAATAAAATCGTACAATCTATTACCTTTAAAAAAAATGAACTTGGATATGACCTTGACCTAACTTGAATTGATCATAAAAGTTAATAGTTTTTTTTATCCAACTCTAACAAATAAATGTCGTGAACAAAAGAATGATTTAAATTCAAAATGACGCGAACAAAAATAACTAAAAAATAACCCGAAACTAAAATGATTTAACTTAAAAAACCTGATTAGTATTTAACTCCGACTTTAAATCTGAAACAATCTCAACTTGAAAGTGTTTTTTGAACACAATAAAATGAAAAATATAAATTTAAAATGACCTGATCCATGGTTAACCCAACCCGCCCAAATATATATTTGAAAGGAGAGAATGTTATTTTACCCTTACTACAATCTAATTTACCATTAGTGTATCAAATGTAGATTAATTAAAAATAAAATAGATTTTGTCATACACAAAAAAAATTGACCAATAAGTGTTGGGTGCATTTGATAAGACATATTGCAATCCTAAAAAGAATACGTGAGTTCAAACTTTAGAGACGATATTATTAAGAAAGACAGTCTCGCACTCCGAATATGAACAGTAAGATAGACATGTATATTATTAAAAAAATTAGATGAATTCATTAAATTGAATCTGCCTCCTTTAATCAATTGCCAAAGATGGGTTTTTTTTAGTCGGTGTGGGAAACTAGAGTACAACATAAGAAAACTAATTAGAAATCCCAGGCCGACTAAAAAAATTAGATGAATTCATTAAATTGAATCTGTTAGTTTCGAAGAAGTTTGGGGTTACTTTAGATGAGCGAGTCAAAAGAAGAGTTCCGTGTTTACTTGGGGCTTTGGGGGCAGCAACGAAATTTCATTTCCGCGTTTGCTTGATTGGTTCAACTATTAGTTAATGTGCTAAGGGTGTGAACATGCTAGACTCATAGCTAAGCTAAGAAACCCCAATGTCTACTTCGAATTCTACGCCAATTTTGGTTCAACTACGGAGTGCGTCTCCTCAAGAGATGCAAGTTTGATTCCTCTCCCTTCCTTTGGAATTCATTTTTGGGAAAATATGTCACGTAATTTATGGTGAAAAACTTATTTTCTAGTGAAGATCTAACTTAGAGTCTAAGAATTTAGTTTATAATTTAAGGTTTAGTGATTTAAGCTTTAGAATTTAGTATATAAGATTTATGATTAGAATTTAAGGTTTAAAGATTATGGATTAAGATTTAGTTTTTAGAATTGTAGGGTTGAATTTAGATTTTAATTTTTAGAATTAAATTAAGAACACGTGTGAAAAAAATATTTTTCATTTACTGTGCATAAAATATTAATCTAACATGTATTTTTCTTTGTCAATAATAAAATAATGACATATGTCATTAGCTTATTAGAGGATATTAATTCATTAAAAAATAACATATCAATTGTCATTTGTCACATGAAACTGTTGCTATTCGGTTAACGCTTAATCGATTGTTTTGTAATTTTTAAACTTAGTGACCATCGGTTTACTTAAGAAAACTCATTTATTTGCACTTTTCTTAGAATACTGTTTTTTACATTCAATGCATTGCCCATTACATAAATTTAAATGCATATATTAATTTTTTATTTATAAAATATTTTGAATATAATTTTATTAACTATTAAATTTAAAATATTTTGAATATAATTATATTACTTATATATAATTATTTTTTAATTTTATTATTTATTTAAATTTATATTATTTAAATAAAAATTTGAAATTGTCAAGACAAAATAGTTTTACAATTTTTTTATTTAATCATCTAACTCAAAAAGTTCATTTCAAATTGAGAGGTTTCACCCTAATCTGTTGTTATAATCATCTATTTATCAAACATCCAAATTAACAAATTTAATTGATCAAACTTTTAAAATAGTTCAAATCTCTATTTTGACTCAAAAAACTGTTTATGAAACAGAGCCTAACATTTTATTTAAACTTATATTTTTATATATCATAGATATATGTTGATTGTAAGAAAATAGAAACTAATTTACTCCTTTTTCTGTAATAGCCTAAAATTTTCTTTAAACTTATATTTTTATATATCAAAGATACATGTAGATTATATAGTATAGATAATGACTAATTTACTCCTTTTTTAACCTGTAATACAAAGATTTACGATCATCAAAGCATGTGCGAATGCAAAATTTTATGTATAAGAATATAAATTATATTAAAATTTTAAAAGTGTAAAATTATAAAATTTTATAAGAATTAAATTAAACTATTAATAAAAAATACAAAAAATATTTAAATTATATGATAATTTAAAAATTCCAAAAAAATATGAACGTCTTACCGCCTAGATCCCTAAAACCTAAATGAAAGCACCAACATGTCTACGTAAATGTAATAACCCATTTTTATCCGGGTTACCCAAACCCATAACCCGAACCGGATCCTGGACCAAACCCGACCCGGCCCGGAATCAAAAGACCCAAAGAAAAAAACCCTAATCCCTAAAGTGGTAACCCTAGCCGCCGCTGACCTCCTTCATTGCCGCTGTTGTCAAGCCTGACCGGCCACCATTTCGAACGAAATAACCCCAAAAAAATCTCTAGAACAAACCCTAAACCCCAAGTCCAGCTTAAATCCAAAAAATTCAAAAAAATATATAATAAACAAACCTATAACCTAACCAGCCCTCTGCCATAACCATCACCCTCACCATACCCTTACCCATACCCATACCCTGAGAATTCGGCCATTCATCATCAGATCTGCAAGATTAAAATAGTGGAGTGGTTATTGTTTTTAGATCGGTTATAAAAGAAACCGAAACGAAAATGTAAAATGAGGGTTTTCGAGTTAAAAAAATAGAAAGAAAGAGGTTTCAGATTAAAAAAAAGTGTAAGAAATTTGAAATCAATTTTTTAGAGTTCGTCTTTCTATTAAGAATCTAAAGCAAATCTTGCTTATTTTTTTTCTTTGAAATACATCTTAGTTTTCAGAAATCAAAACATCGTTTTTTGTTTGTAAAACTCAAAACAAAAAGAGAGAAAGTTTTGAAGTTACCTAGTGTCGTCGTGACCACGGCTGTGAGGCTTCAGGGCCGATGAACGGCAAACTTGGGTGAGCGACGCCGTTGAGGCCTGTGCAGTCGAGAGGATGAGGGAAATAGGTTAGGTTTTTTGTGTTAATATGTTCGAAATAGAGAAAATAAACCATTTATTTTGTTTTAACCGGCTAACCAAAAAACGGCGTCATTTTAGACGCGCGACCCGCGCGGTGATCCGATCCATGGGGATGATCCGCGTGTTTTAAATGGGATAATTGCCACACCAGTCCCCCAAATGCTACCACGTTCATGTTTTTGTCTATGGGTTAATTACGCATTTAGTCCCTCTATTTTAATTTTGTTTTTATTTTGGGTCAGTAGTCAAATTACGCCAGTGGTCCCTCTCTTTCTTTCCCGTTTTCTCCTTTGTCCGTGGTTTTATTCTATTCCAGTCCCTATACTTTTGTGTGTGTTTATTTCTTGCTTTCAGCTTATGTTTCATTTCATTTTAGTCATCTGTTTAGTATTTATTTAATTTTTAGCACTTTTATTTTATGTCACTTATATTTCTGCCCATGCATTTTATATTTTGTTCATTTTATTCTTAATATATATATATTTTTCATGCCATGTAATTTAATGTTTGTGCATTTTAGTCCTTAAGTTGTTATTTCCCTGTTGTTTTATATATGTTAGAATAAATCCTTGGCTATTGTTATCATTATTATTATTGTTATTATTATATTTTTATGTGTTAGATTAACATTCATGCATGTTTCAAATTAGTTTTCATGTTAGATTAATATTTTATTATGCTCTTATTTTTTATATTTTTATCCCATTATATTTATTTATGGTTGCCATTTTTAAGTTGCATTTCGGATATAAATTGTCAATGCGGTGCCCTTTTGTCCGAGCGTAAACGGGGCCAGTATCAGGCGTAGTGATGGTGGTTGGGCGTTTACTCTCGAATAACGGGGCCTTTAAAATCTATTCGCACTTATAACCAAACTTTAATTTAATCGTCACTTTAATTTGGAAAGTCTAATATTAATAAAACGATAATTATTAAAGTACCAATTTTGGGCGGTGTGGGGGTGCTAATCCTTCCCCATCCTTAACCGACTCCCGAACCCATCAATTTTAAATCTCTGGTTTTTACGGTGTCTGGTCCACCTTGAGTGGCCGGTGGCGACTCCATTTTTAAATAAAACACGAGTTTTATAAAACTCCACGCGGAAGACATTATTTTCAAAATAAATTACAAACAAAATAAAAACCACACATTTTTTAGCGGAAAAATGATCGCTACAGATGGCGACTCAGCTGGGGACATTTTTGTTTTTTCAAAAAAATAAGAGAGTCGAGCTTTTTCAAATAATTACCGCTTTATTAATATCGAAAATTCCGGATTAAAGTGACTATTAAACTAACATTCGGTTATAATTGCGCGTTTATTTTAACGCATTTAAAATTTGGCATATAAACCCGTATTTTTTAAGTTGGAGGAAAACGCTAATGCTTTCGTGAGGATATCGTTCATCCGTGTAGGCCTAGCAAGTAACTTCGGGGCTCGAGTACCTTATGCTTTCGTAAGGATATCGTTCCTTCGTGCAGGCATAAGCGAATGGGTCCCCCTGAATTGAACCCGGTTGAAATGAGCCTATAATGGGTGATGACCGGGGGCCTTGCTACTCTTAGTAGAGGACAACAAGGATAATTCGGGTACCTCTTAGCCCCAAAACTGCATATAGTGAGCCGTAGGAGCCGACCCTTTAGAGCCATGTGAAAGTTTGCCCGATTAGTGGTCACCCTATTTAGGCTCTGGTGCCTTATATCTTATTTATGTACAGTTTTTCACTAATTTTTTTTCCATATTTATCATTTGGTTTATTTAATCATTTTATTCTGTACTAATTCGTTTCTTTTTTATCACATCGATTTCGTCTGCATCGTTGCACAACATCATCACAATTTCACCTGCATTGCATTCATACACGACATCAATTTAGGACACATTTTGCATCCATATACATTCATTTTCAAAATAAGAAAATTGACTATAGGGGTGCCCTATGACAGTGATACTGGATAAAGTAGAAGATCAATCAGCTCAGCATCCATACGGAACCCGGTACAAAACAAAGATGTCGCACGATGAAAGATTGAAAAAATTGAGCAAGATCAGAAAGAATTGTAAGCGAACATAGCCAAGCAGGTTGAGGAATAGTTGGCGAGAGTCTAACAGGATATGAGGGAACAACTTGCAAAGTCACAACAAGACATGCTGGGCCAAATGGCACAAATGTTGGGATTAAGACTTCCCGAGCTTGGAGAGGCCTCTGTTGTAAATCTCACTGCAAATCCTAAACCCACTGTTGGGGACGAGGATCTTATATATCCTCCGGGCTTCACGCCCGTTCAAACCAGTATACAATCAGAAACTCAACCTCAGGTGATCATTTCTCGGGGAAAGTCTTATCTACATCATGCTGGTACTTCGATCCCTATAAATCAGCCATCTGCATCAGAAGTTAAGCCCGGGGGCAATCAAGCTGAAAATTTTATCTCAGAAATGGATCATCTGTTTAAGACCGAGAGGCCGAAGGTAGAAGCTTCAAAGGAAATCGAAGATCGATGTAAAAGACTCGAAGAGAAGCTAGAGGCTATGGGAGTATAGGATACCTTCAGTGGGTTTGAGGCCAGTGAACTCAGCCTTGTCCCAGATTTGGTGTTACCCTCGAAATTTAAGGTCCCAAAATTTGAAAAGTACAACAGAACCAGCTGCCCTCGCACTCACCTCACTATGTTCTGTCGGAGGATGACTAGATACGGTCGGGACGACAAGCTATTAATTCACTGCTTTCAGGACAGTCTGTCAGGATTTGCTACCTGATGCTATAATCAGTTGAGCAACCATCAGATTAAGTCATGGAAAGACTTGGCAAAAGCATTCCTAGAGTAGTACCGACACGTCAGTGATATGGTGCCAGACCGTTGGACCCTACAACATATGAAACAAAAATCAAATAAAAGCTTCAAACAGTATGCCCAACGTTGGAGAGATGTGGCAGCTCAAGTCCAACCCCTACTCAGCGAAAGAGAGACGGTGGTCATATTTGTCCAGACTTTGGAGGGTCCAATCTTGGGTCGCTTGATAGGCAACGCGACTACCAACTTTACTGACCTTGTGTTGTTCGGGGAGCTCATTGAGAATGCCGTCAAGACTGGCAAATTGATGATGGAGGTAGTTCGTCCCAGAAAAAGCCCTACCATGCAAAGAAAGATCATGAAGTAAACTCTGGGGAGTTTATAATGCCAGTTATTCTAAGCCTATCATAGTTGTGCAACCTAAGGCCATACCAAGTACTCACGGTTTCTCAAGCCAAGGATCTGGTCAGAGAAAAAACACTGAAAACGTAGAATTTACTCCACTACCAGTTTCTTATGGAGAATTGGACAAGCAGTTGTATGATGTCCACATGGTGGCACCTTTTTACCGAGATCCGGTACAATCTCCCTTCCCGAAATGGTATGATCTCAATGCAAAATGTGAGTATCACGCGGGACAGGTTGGCCATACCATTGAAAACTGCTTTGGTTTCAAAAAGTTGGTGGAAAAATTTATTAAGCTTGGGGTGGTAAGCTTTGATAACTCAACAAGAACGGCTACAAGCAAAGACCCTTTACCGAAGCATGAAGATGCCAATTGAGGGTGTGTCGAAGGTTTTTTGAACTGGATCATGTTTTAATCCAGCTTAAGTATTGCACTGCCTTGACCATAGTAGGTCCCCCTGTAGTTTTTATCACTTTCAGAGAAATACTTTTTGTAAACCAACCTCACCGACTTAAGTACGATGGTGGTGAGAGTATTTTGTAAGGGATCAAAACTACAAGTAGCAATGCAAACATCTTTTGTTCGTATTTGAGTCTTGAATATCCAAAATACAACACCATAAAGTTTCAAATTTGCTACAAGAGCAATGTCAGATGATGTCATGTAATGAACAAAATGTTGGGCATGCACCCTGATGAAAGATTCAAAGAAAGCTGATCGAACCCAGGACAAAGTAGGGGCACCGCCGCATGAAAAGACCAAGTTCCTGACGGGACCAGTGAGGAGTCAGGGGCATCATTTTGAGGATAAAAAAATCATGTCACATTCATGCATGTAGTTACATTCATCTTGCATTGGATCATTTTTGCATACGTCGTACATTTAGTTTAAATGCATACGCCAAAATCACCATGCATTTAGGATAGAGACGTGCATTTAGGCGTAAAATTAGATTCATTCACGCATTTTTTTGCTTGTACATACAAACAAGTATGCAGAAAAGACCGAGATACCCTCAACATGGGGGCAATGACAAGAGGGCCAACCTTATTCATGGAAGAGGCCAAACAAAAGATGGGAAAATATCTAAATAAAAGGTACCAATGACAAATTTTGTGAACAATTTACTAATAAATGTTTTTCTCCTTTGTAAGATTTGATTCCTCCAACGATGGCGTGACGGACGCTAATAATTTCCCGACTATCACTCCTGGCAACAAAAATTATTTCCAGATCCTGCCCTCTGTCGATAGAGAAGTCGAGCAAATTTTTCAAAAATTATCTCGTTGAAAATGGTACAGCAATCCAAATTATGCCCCTGTCAGTGGTGGTACGCCAACTTAATATAGATCTTGCCTCCGTCGGTGGTGTTGCAGATTGAATTTTCCATTCGGTCATGTCTCTCCGTCAGTGGTGTAACGGGTCTCACGTTTTGCTGATCTAGTCCCTCCGGTAGTAGTGTAGCAGATCAAATCCTATCTAGATCTTGCCTTCGTCGGTGGTATTACAGATCAAATTTTCCACCCGGATCCTATCTCTCTGTCGGTGGTGAAGTGGATCTCATATTTTGTTGATCTAGTCTCTCCGTCAGTGGTGTAGCAGATCAAATCCTCTCCAGGTCTTGCCTCTTTGACGATGTTGCAGCTAGACCTAAAGTTTACTCGAAATTTACCTTTTTATTATGGTTGTATCTAAAAAAACAAAACAAAAACAAAACAAAAAAAGGCAAAAATAAAAAGAGAAAAAATGAAAAAAATAAAGTAAAAAAAGAAAATAAAAGAAAAAAAATGAAGGAAAATGAAAAAATGAAGCAAAAAAGAAGAAGTTTTCAATTTTCTGATACTGCCTCTTCGTTAGGGTTGTAACTGGATCATACATTGGAATTTTCATCCATCGGTTCTGCCTCTTCGTCGGTGTTGTAGCTGAACCAGATTTGCCCAATTCCGATCATGCCTATTTGTCAAAGTCGTAGCTTGATCACACATAAAAAAAACAAAAACACTTCGATCTTGCCTCTTCGTTAAAGTTGTAGCTGGATTAAATCTTCAGACATTGCCTCTTCGTCGGTGTTGTAGCTTGGTCAAATTTAACTTTCGGTTCTGCCTCTTCGTCGGTGTTGTAGTTGAACCTAATTCACTAATCTTCAGACCTTGCCTCTTTGTCGGTGTTGTAGCTAGACCAAATCAACTAACTCTTGATCTCGCCTCTTTATCGGTGTTGTAGCTTGATCAACATTACTAACTTTAGACCATGCCTCCTCATCGGTGTTGTAGCTTAGTCAAAATTTACTAAATTTCTAGTTGTATAAATGAAAAGAAAAAAGAAAAAAAGAAAGAAAAAAAAGAAGAAAAAGAAAAAAAAAGAACAAAGAACAAAGAAAAAAGAATAAGAGAAAAAGAAAGAGAGGAAAATGAAGAAAAAAAGAAAATCAAAATGATCTTTCAATCCTCCGATCCTGCCTCTTCGTCGGTGTCGTAGCTGGATCAAATCTTCAGACCTTGCCTCTTCGTCGGTGTTGTAGCTTGGTCAAATTTAACTTTCGGTTCTGCCTCTTCGTCGGTGTTGTAGCTGAACCTAATTCACTAATCTTCTGACCTTGTCTCTTCGTCGGTGTTGTAGCTAGACCAAATTCACTAACTCTTGATCATGTCTCTTCGTCGGTGTCGTAGCTGGATCAACATTACTAACTTTGGACCGTGCTTCTTCGTCGGTGCTGTAGCTTGGTCAAAATTCACCAACTTTCAAGTTTTGTCAATATTGTATCTAAAAAAGAGAAAATGAAAAAAAAGAAAAAGTAAAAAGAAATAAAAAAAGTTTTCAATTTTCTGATACTGCCTCTTCGTCAGAGTTGTGGCTGGATCAGGCATTGGAACTTTCATCTATCGGTATTGCCTCCTCGTTAGTGTTGCAGCTGGATCGAATTTTGTAGACACTGTCTCTTCGTCGGTGTTGCAGCTGGGTCAAATTTTCTTTAGGTATTAGCTTATTATCAATAATGTAGCAAGTTAGACTCATTTTGCTTCCCCAATAGACAACCCCCTTATTTTGAAGATTTTACTTCCCAAAAGTGACAAGGTAGATCAACCAAGACAAGAAAGAAGACATGCATCAAAAAGAAATAAGATCTACAGAAGAACGAAGAAATATTTCAAGAAGGGAGATGACCAGCTAGACCGGATGAAATGGGTCATTTTTAGTTATTGCTCCGTTGCCGTTACATAACAACGAGCAAAGAGGGGCAACTGTAATAACCCATTTTCATCCGAGTTACCCAAACCCATAACCCGAACCGGATCCTGGACCAAACCTGACCCAGCCCAGAACCAAAAGACCTAAAGAAAAAAACCCTAATCCCTAAGTGGTAACCCTAGCTGTCGCCGACCTCCTTCGTTGCCGCCGCCGCCAAGCCTGACCGGCCACCATTTTGAACCAAATAACCCCAAAAAAATCTCTAGAACAAACCCTAAACCCCAAGTTCCGGCTTAAATCCAGAAAATCCAAAATATATATATAATAAACAAACCTAAAACCTAACCAACCCTCTGCCATAACCATCACCCTCACCATACCCATACCCTGAGAATTCGGCCATCCATCATCAGACCTACAAGATTAAAATAGTGGAGTGGTTATTGTTTTTAGATCGGTTATAAAAGAAACCAAAACGAAAATGTAAAAAATGGGGTTTTCTAGTTCAAAAAATAGAAAGAAAGGGGTTTCAAATTCAAAAAAAAAGTGTAAGAAATTTGAAATCAATTTTTTAGAGTTCGTCTTTCTATTAAGAATCTAAAGCAAAGCTTGTTTTTTTTTTCTTTGAAATATATCTTAGTTTTCAGAAATCAAAACATTGTTTTTGTTTGTAAAACTCAAAACAAAAAGAGAGAAAGTTTCGAAGTTACCTGGTGTCGCCGTGAGGCTTCAGGGCCGATGAACGGCAAACATGGGTGAGCGGAGTCGTTGGGGCCTGTGTAGTCGAGAGGATGAGGGAAATAGGTTAGGGTTTTTTTTGTGTTAATATGTTCGAAATAGAGAAAATAAACCCTTTTATTTTGTTTTAATCGGCTAACCAAAAAACGGCGTCGTTTCAGACGCCCAACCCGTGCGGTGACCCGATCCATGGCGAGGATCCGTGTGTTTTAAATGGGATAATTGCCACATAAGTCCCCCAAATGCTACCCCGTTCATGTTTTTGTCAATGGGTTAATTACGCATTTAGTCCTTCTATTTTAATTTTGTTTTTATTTTGGGTTAGTAGTCAAATTACGCCAGTGGTCCCTCCCTTTCTTTCCTGTTTTCACCTTTGTCTGTGGTTTTATTCTATTCCAGTCCCTATACTTTTGTGCGTGTTTATTTTTTGCTTTCAGCTTATGTTTCACTTCATTTTAGTCATCTGTTTAGTATTTATTTAATTTTTAGCACTTTTATTTTATGTCACTTATATTTATGCCCATGCATTTTATATTTTGTTCATTTTAGTCTTAATATATATATTTTTCATGCCATGTAATTTAATGTTTGTGCATTTTAGTCCTTAAGTTGTTATTTCCCTGTTGTTTTATGTATGTTAGTATAAATCCTTGCCTATTGTTATCATTATTATTATTGTTATTATTATATTTTTATGTGTTAGATTAGCATTCATGCATGTTTTAAATTAGTTTTCATGTTAGATTAATATTTTATTATGCTCTTATTTATTTATATTTTTATCCCATTATATTTATTTATGGTTGCCATGTTTTAAGTTGAATTTCGGATATAAATTGTCAATGCGGTGCCCTTTTATCCGAGCGTAAACGGGGCCAGTATCAGGCGTAGTGATGGTGGTTGGGCGTTTACTCTCGAATAACGGGGCCTTTAAAATCTATTCGCACTTATAACCAAAATTTAATTTAATCGTCACTTTAATCCGGAAAGTCTAATATTAATAAAGCGGTAATTATTAAAGTACCAATTTTGGACGGTGTGGGGGTGCTAATCCTTCCCCATCCGTAACCGACTCCCGAACCCATCAATTTTAAATCTCTGGTTTTTACGGTGCCCGGTCCACCTTGAGTGGTCGGTGGCGACTCTATTTTTAAATAAAACACGGGTTTTATAAAACTCAACGCGGAAGACATTATTTTCAAAATAAATCACAAACAAAATAAAAACCACACATTTTTTTAGTGAAAAAGGATCGCTACAGTAAAAAACAAAAGGTTTAAGGGCTACTTTTATTCCTACAGTAGTCCTAATCTATTGATTATTTCTTAATTATTTTTTGCATCAATTTGACCCTTGAAGTAGTGAAATTGCATCAACTTTTAACCCTTGACAGCTGGAAGCTAACATTGATTGTCATGTTATTGACATGGAGGTAAACGGTGCTAATGTGACGGTCCGCATGTGAAAATGACATGGCAAAGAAGGCAAAATTGATTTTCTAATTAAGTACAAAGGCAAAATTAATTTTTTAATAAAAAATTGAAATTAAGGAAATATTAAAATCTAAAATATTCAAATAACATACAAATATAAAATTTCAGAATTTCTTAAATCCGTATTGTTTCTCCTAAAAAATCAATTTTGCCTTAGTAATTAATCAGAAAATCAAAATTTCCCATTAACTCAATCAAAAAATCAATTTGCTCCTGCCAAATCATCTTCACACGTGGACTGCTACATCATTATTGTTAACCACCACATCAACATCGTTGACAATCACATCAGTACCATAACGGTCAACTTTGACTTTTGTCGGTCCAAAGACAAATATTAATACAATTTGACTAGTCTAAGGACCAAATTAATATAAAAAATAAAAATAATTTCCAATAAATCAAAATTACTATAAACACAAAAGTAACCCTTAATCCAAAACAAATACAAATGAAAATCTCATAGTTTACTTTTCATCATGTTTGTAAAATTATAAAATAATAATAATAATAATATAACTATTCAAATATCCATAAATGGCTTAGGGGTAAGTAAAACGGAGGGAGAGAGAATCCAAGCGTAAAAATATCTGTTTTATTTACACGGCAGGCAATTGGCATTTTCCCTTGACTATATACCCCTTGTGGTCAATGTCAATTTGCACGTTCTACGGAGGAGTCACCGTCTCGTACCTATGGCAGCCTCTGATCTTGACCTGAACCAGGTGGCCCGCCCCTTCTCCGATGCTGATGACCTCACAGCATTGTCTACGTGGTGCCTGTTTATTACAACCAAATGTGTCATTGTTATTCAAATGTCAGAATTTCAACCTTATATCTTTTATTTTTTATGTTTTGCACGAATTGCGCTAAAATCCACCTCGTTGAACTGTTGGCCAACCAGATTACTACAAAGTGGTTTATCAAAATAAATAAAAAGATTGACAAAGTGGGAGCAACCCACCCACACAAGTCAAGATTTGATATTTTGCCATTTCCATGGACTGGTGTCGTGTGGTGAGTGGAACCATATAGGTCACCTATTTTTGTGCTAAAATATCGCGGTCGGGTTCAACCAACCTAGAGTGTCTAACCCCGATCAACAAGTTAAAATGCTAGTCAACAATCCCACGAAAACAAGCAACGGTTCACATTCGATGTCACCAAAATTGTGTTTAGCCAACTAAAAAATGACAAACAGTGAAGATTTGGTGGGGGAGAAACTCACCATGCTCCAAATGGCAGGGTTCAACTTCGCACTCGAGACGCCGAAGAATTTAACGCCCGAAGCACGACCATAGCCCGGCCTGTCACATTCTTTGCCCGACTCTTCAACGTGCCTTGCGTATCTGGTCTGGGTCCTATCGCCATTGATATCGCTCTCGGCATGATCCAAGAAATAAGTAACGGGTCTCTCACATGGGTCTTTCTCGACGGGTCTGGTGTTAAACGTGAAGGGCCCGTTTTTCCATGTCCTCCATGATTGAAACGTTGAAAACGCCGTTTCCAGCTTCTTGGCCGTTACTAGGTACGGGTACAACTGCACAGAGAAGCCCCACGACACTGAAATGGATCGGTTACGCTTCAAGTCGTAACAGAAACTATGCTGTAGGGCCCGACTTGGATCCTTTTCGTAAGCGGTTATTAGCTTCTTGAGTGATTCAATCCGGGTCATACCCGGAAATATGGGTTGAACGTAGTCTAGATGGTGAAGTGACACCAATGGTGCCAAAGGATGTGCAGCTAGTAAACCATAAGGGTTCCCTCGAATATCAACCTGTAATTAAGCAAGTTAATGGCCTTGTTTCCTTTTAATCTAATTATGATTTTAGCCCATCTATTAATAATATCAACCTGTAATTACATTTGAGATTGATCCTTCACGTTAATTTTGCGTAATGTTATCAATTTGGATATATTATAGGGACTAAATTATATCAAATTAAAGTGAAAGAGACTAAAATCAGAATTAGACGATTAATTTCGTGAAAATATTGGAAAGGATTAACGTTAACCTGATGGAAACCAAGCTCTTTAGTGACCGGAATTCCAATCTCGCTCATGCAACCTTGAACCTTCTGGTCCGACCCGTAAAAAGACGCGTACCGATCAATGCAGCCATCTAAGACCTTAACGAGCTCGGCCGCCAAAGCGTAGCTGACGGCGAATCCGCCGCCGCCGTACGCCATGTTGTAAGAGTGTATCACGTCTTGCTCCACGCTCTCCGAGTTCCCACCAACGTAATACATTTGATTATGGTCGTATTTGTTCAAAACGGTTAACAGATTTTCGAGGAAAAACACCGTGTCGTCGTCCCCCATCACGAACCATCTCACGTTATCCAATCCAAGCTCGAAGCTTTCCTTCACTATCCGGGCCATACGTACGGCCGAACGTGACCCGTACCCGCATGTGTACTTGAACCTGGAAGTTTCCTCGGAGATCTTGTACGGCGGGGACGTTGGCGGCAAGTTTTCACCGCCTGGAGGTTTCTCGTCGAGCCAAACGTACCCGCGGGTAACGTTAGGCCTCCACCAGAGTTGGGAGTATCTGCGGCGCTCGTTCCAGGTCTTAGCTGAGCCGCCGATGCCGAACAGGACGTGGGATAAATTCGTCCTTCCGTAAGCCTGACCGGAGGAACTATTCACGGCAACGAACTTTTGCTGCTGGTTATTATTACAGATTGGAGAAGAGAGCCAAATGGATTGATTAGAGAAAGCAAAGTGAAAAAACAGAGAAATGGAAGCAACGGTGAAAACAGCTAGAGTTGTTTTCAACAAGAAAACTAAAAGATCAAGTGGTTTGAAAGTGATGGTCGAAACAAAGAATTTCCAGGCTTTGAAAGGGTCCGACATTGTTGTAGCGGAAGAGAAATGGAAAAAAATAGTCGCTTGTATGTAGATTTAGGAAGGAGGGAGGAAGATATCAAATCCCTTTAAAGTCTCTGTTCGTTTCTTTTGAATTTCAGTTTTTGGTGATTCCGAATATTATAAATGGCATTATGGGAAGGAAAACATTTATTTTCTTTGTTGAGATTATGGAAGGAAAAGTGAATGGTCAAAGGTATTTTCAGCATTGTCTTGGGAGCATAAGCCCAGAAAGTTCATATTTGGATAATGTGTCGTGTAATTATTGGACACTGAAATCTATATTATGGGCTTTCCTAAACCGGATTGGAGTTCAATTTGGGTCGGATCTATTTGAACTTTGATTTTTTTAGTCATTTATGTTTGGGTGATTTTAAGTTTCGGCCATTTTTCATGATAAATCATATTTATTGATATTTAAATAATTTTGTCGGTTGGCCAAACTGTTCATTTATATTTTTTTTATTTTTTTAGGTCATAAATTCTAAACTCACTAGGAGTACCTCATTGCCTCCCCGAGAGTCTCCCCTTTCCCTAGATAGAATTAGAATTAGGCTTTGTCAACAAAAAAATGTTGTTAAAAAATAAAATTTTATTTTTAGGCACAACTATTATTTTTGACCAAATATACCTAAAATTACATTTTTATTCTGTCTTAGTACCCGACCGTTAAAAATTAACGGAGATGATAGCGTGGTTTGATATAATCACACTTTTAGTCCAAAACACTTATGTAATTTATCAATTTAGTCTAAAATCTATCCATTTAAAACATCATTTTTATTTTGGGGTAAAATTACAAATTACTCACTTTTTTTCTTGTTTTCCTCAATGATTGAACTGAAATTAGGGTTCTAGAACCTACGACGACGATAGTGAATTGGCATAAAAAGGCTTGCAGTGATACGACGACAACAACTAAAAATAGAGGATAACGCGTAGACTCTCATAACAGTAATCAAACACTTTAGAATTATAATGAAAACAAGGTATTGTTTATTATTTGCTGAGGCATCTCTTGACAAAATGGAAGTTATTCGCACTGTGTTACATTGGTTCTGTGCTGCCTCTGTGCAGAAGTCAGCCAAGCAAAGACCAACGTTTTCTATTCTAAAAATGTGCCTAGTGCTCTATGTCAACCGATAAGCTCTTCCTTTGGCTTTAATGAAGTTTCGGACCTTGGGAAGTACCCTTGGGTTTCGTTGATCCATCAGAGAGTGTATTAGGCATCATATAATAATCTTATTCAGATGGTTGTAATAAGCTAAGCGGTTGGAAAGTAAAATCGTTGTCATTAGCGGGTCGTATTACGCTCGCCAAAGCGGTTCTTGCGGCTATCCCTTCTTACACAATGCAATCAGTATTTTTGCCAAAGAAAACACGTGGCGAATTGGAACGGTTACTTCGTATCATGGAGGGGTACACTTGGTGAAATGGGATGAGGCCTGTGGCCCTAATACTCATGGTGGTCTTGGGTTTCGCAAACTTCATATTCAAAATGAAGTTTTTCTCATGAAGCTTGCTTTCAACATTCTTGTCAAGGAGGATGCTTTATAGGTACGGTTTCTTCGGGCCAAGTATAAGTGTCAAGAGGGCATTTCGGTTTATCTTCGTTATCATAATTGGTCGCGAGTTTGGAAAGGCCTTAGTGTTGTTTGGGAGGATGTTCAGCGGAACTTTCAGTGGAATGTTGGTTTCGGTGCTTCGGTTAACTTTTGGTTGGAAATGTGGGTTCCTGACTTTGGTCCGTTATACAAATTAGTTCCCTCGGATAGTGTGCTTGGTTTGGAGCTTGTTACAATTGCGCAGATGGTGAGCCCAAACGGTGAATGGCGGTGGCAAAAGTTCCAACACTTGCTCCGATATTCGCATTGTTGCGTATAACAGCAACCAAGGGATCAGTGAATACCTAGCATTTGGACTCTATAGGTTGGCGAGGTTGCTACACAAACCGGTTCTCGATGAGGAATGCTTATAAGGTCCGAGCTGGTCCGAGTTAGGATGCCGTTGATCTCATTTGGAAATTGGTTCATCGATATTGTGGTTTACAAAATTAAGTTTTTCATGTGGCTTTTTTTTTGGCAATAGGTTAATGACAAATGGGGAACGTGTCCATCGATATTTTTCGGCTGATAGCTATTGTTCGTTGTGTCATGCGCATATTGAAGATGTTCATCACATTTTACGGCCGTGCCTACTTCGGTGGCAACGTGGCAGGCTCTTATTAAGCCCGAGAAATTGTAGGAATTCTTATCGATGGATTTCAAAACTTGGATAGGAATGAATTTATCGAGCCCGGATAACTTTGTGTTGGTTAGTCGAGATTGGGATCTAATGTTCGGGGCAGTGCTTTGGAACTTATAGACCTAGAGGAACTCGGTGGTGTTTGCTAACTCGGTAGAGGATTCCAAGTCTTTACTGGAGAGGTGTCACCCGTTGTGTTTGCTTGAAGTGAAAGCTTTGGAGTGTACTCGTAATATGCGGAGACTGGTACAACAGTCTGCTAGAGAACTCGTGGTATGATTACCACCTAACGATAGGTAATATAAGATCCATACGGATGACGTGTGACGGTAGCAAGACGAGTTAGTTTTGTGTGGAGGTGCGATAAGGGACTTTAATTGTGGTTGGCTACTTGGGTTCACTAAACTTGTCGATGTTTGCTTTGTCCTAGAGGCAGAATTATGGGGTATCTTCATTGGGCTCTCCTCCGTGTGGGACTATGGTTTGCGTAAGGTTGTGGTTGAGGTTGATAGTTTGGATGTCATTCGTACCATTCAAACTGGTGATGAGAGGCATGGTTGTTTGTCGTTGTTCCTTCATATTCAAGACTTGGTTGTCAGGGATTAGGAGTTGATTTTCAGCATGTGTTGCAAGAGAAAAATAAGGTTGCAGACACCTTAGCTAATCTTGCTTGTTTGGATGATCTGAGTGTTGAGTTGTTATATCGTCCCCCGAAAATTCTGTTTTTGGTACAAGAGGAAGGATCTAGCTTGCATCCGCCATAATTTGATAGTTTAATGTGTTAATGATCTTTTAGTCCATTAGTTATGAAATATCACATGTATTTTTTCTTTCGACTAGGTTTAAGAAATTTCTAATAAAACAGTGATATCCTTTTTCACCAAAAAAAACTAATATTAAATTAATAGAGAAAATGACAATCAAACAGCACCTTAATATTAAATTTGTGAAAGAGACTATTCTTCTTGGGGTATGCTACTGCCGACAGATACTATATATGTATATAATTATGTATTAACTGCTAAGCGTGGATTATTATTTGATATAATCAATATGAAACGGATGAAATATAAAAACAATTGAGTGAGACCTGATATTACTTGTATATTATCTAATGGAGTATCATATGACGTTCATTTTCAAGTAATAATTGTTTTAGATATATTATGTCATAATTTAGATATACAAATATTTTTTTAAGGGTAAAATTTTGATATAAGGTCTTTATTTTACACAGACCTGTATTTTTACCTTATAAAACACAAATTATAAATTCTTAACCCTAACACCTTAAACCTTAAATTCTAAAATCCTAAACTCCTAACATTTAAACCATAAACTACAATCCTAATCTCTAAAATTAAAAAAAAAACCATGTAAACTTTACATGGTCTGTGTATTGAAGTTTTTCCCTTTCTTTAATTACTTAATTCTAAACCCCAACTTGAAGTTAGCTGGCTTTTAGGGCCTACTAAAAAACTCAATAAAATCGAGAATTGAATTACTTAGACGATTTATAGTTCAGAATTATAATTATCCGAAATAATATATTTTTTATTTTATTTATGATTGATTTTTATTTTTATATTATAAAAATAAAAATTGCATTTTAAATAATAAACATAACTTTAAAATATTATGTAAGAATTATTATTTTTATTAGTTTTTTGAGAATTTATTTTTAAAATTTATATAAAATAATATTTAAATTTGTAAAATAATATTTAAAAGCCATAGAAAAAAATCATTTTGTTAAAATAAAAATAATTAATATAAAGAAATCAAAAACCAAAAAAACTGACCAAATTAAAATTGACCGATCTCAACGCTATCAGATATAATGTAATAATCTCTAATTATAGTTTTTTTTTTGGATAACCTATGCTTGTGGTCACTTTTATTTTTTTTACCACTTCACTTTGGGAAGTTA
The DNA here is from genome assembly GCA_019671005.1 of Hibiscus mutabilis. Lineage (NCBI taxonomy): Eukaryota > Viridiplantae > Streptophyta > Magnoliopsida > Malvales > Malvaceae > Hibiscus > Hibiscus mutabilis. Next base: position 82,330,959 of record CM033712.1, read on the forward strand.
TATTTTAGTTATTTACGTTTTGAGGTCACGGTTTTTAATTTAATAAGCAAAATGTTTCGAAAAATATTTTATGGGGCTGTTCGAGAAAAAATGCATAGTTTAGGGGGCAAATGAGCCTTTAAGCCTTTTTTAACGTAAGTTAATATTCAAATGATATTTTATAATCAATAACATAAGGATCAAAATATACTTTTGAAAGTTGAGTTGTAAAAATTAGAGAGAGAAAATGAGACTAAAGTTGCCTCAATTGTAATTTACTTTTCTTTCATCCAATGACAAGGTCAAAGATGCAATTGGCTTTCTGAAATGTAAAGATTAGATCTTCAATCTTGTCATCTTGTACAATTTCTGAAAATTTTCTACATCAAGAATCAAATACAGGATTTGTTATAGCAATCATTTCAAGCAATGATTCGTAGCAAAAGAATCAAATCATGGTAAATGGGATTTTGTATATCAGTGTTTATATTGTAGAAAAGTTGTGGATATAAACGGTAGCAATGAAATATGTTAAGTTTTGTTTTTAGTCCATACTGATAATAGTAAGTTATACATTTTGTTACTATTATTCGATTTATTATTTTAACATTGATCTTCCAAGGAAAAATTCGAGTTCGAATCTTAGAAATTACATTAAGAGATCCACAAATACAGAGAGCATGGAGCATTTTATTAGACTAGTGACCAAATTTGACCATTGTTTTGGGTCATTGTCAATTATTCTTGAACCACTTTAGTAACTTCCCAAAACTGTTTAATTGTGAATTCATCAAGTGCTGAGATAGATTTCCAGCAGACAAGTTTTGAACCCATTTTTAAAAGAAGCATGCAGCCCGATGTTTTCGACCTTTCTGCTCTGTCTTTTTCTGTTGAGGGTAGCCCATGAATAACTTATTATAATAAACTATTCATCCACGTTTTCTGTTAAGCTTTTAAAACCCGGCTCTAATGAGTGTTTCTATTCGTTCAAAAACTGAAGAAAGAAAGAAAGAAAGAACAAGATAAAGTTGTAGTGCTGAGATGGCCGGAGCAGTAGCAGGTCGTAAGAATCAAAGATGGTCTCTTCAGGGTATGACCGCACTTGTGACTAGCGGAACAAGAGGCATAGGGTTCGACCTCCATCTATTTCTTCTTCTTCTTTGTTTTTTTATTTTTTACAAGCATAAGAAATGTGAGTTAAAATTTTACCGTCAGTCTCTGTACTCGAATAAAGTTTTAGATTCAAACTCTAAATTAGGTTAAAAAGTTTATTACTACTGTTTGTTAAAATTTGATGGTTTAATTGTATCATGTCAGATTTGCTGTGGTGGAAGAACTAGCAGCGCTTGGGGCAGAAGTTCATACATGTTCCAGGAACCAGACAGAGCTTAATGAAAGGTTGCAGGAATGGAAGAACAAAGGGTTTAAAGTGAGAAGTTCTGGCTGTGATATCTCATCTAGAGATCTCAGAGAGAAGCTTATGGAGACTGTCTCCTCAGTTTTCGATGGAAAACTCAACATCCTTGTAAGTAGTTTTTATTTCTAAGAATTTGATTAACAATTTATTTTTGGTTTTAAAGTTTTCAGGATATTTTGTGTCCGAATCATTTTAAGTTCAGACTAATTCGGGTTCAAGGGTTTTAGTTCGGGATATTTGAGGTTTTTGTTTGGCTTTGACATTCGAATCGAAATTGAAATCAATTAGCTTCTCCTCAGGTGAATAATGCAGGAATTACAAAGCTGAAATCCTTGGAGGAACATAGTGTGGAAGACTACACAACAGTGATGAGTACCAACCTTGACGCTCCTTACCATCTTTCTCAACTTGCATATCCCTTCCTAAAAGCATCCGGATACGGAAGCATTGTGTTTATCTCCTCTGTAGCTGGTTCAATGGCCTTACCTGGTTTATCTGCCTATGCAGCATCAAAAGGTTTGGACTTATTGGATGTACTGTAGACATGTGACCCGTAAATTCAACTTGTATAGCTCGAGATCGAATCTGATCCGACTCAAAACCAACCCGACCAGTCTAATTGAATAATCTATGTAGATATTAGCTAGAATCTTGCAAATTAACCATGGTGTTGGGATTCCAGGAGCAATCAACCAGATAACAAAGAACTTGGCATGTGAGTGGTCAAAGGATAACATTCGGGCCAACGCTGTTTCACCATGGGGTGTCAAAACCACGATCCAAAGAGATGTATATTCACCTTCTAACCTTGTCTTAATCCAGAATTATAGACATTTCTGTTGATGCTGATTTGGTTTTAATACTCTTTCGTGTTACTATTTCAGACTATGAATCCAAACATACATTATCAAGAGAAACTTTCAAGAGAAACTTTTAAGGCTCATCGCCGGAACAGCAATGCCGAGAATGGCAGAACCTGAAGAGATATCATCCTTAGTGGCATTCCTTTGCCTACCTGCTGCTTCGTACATTACCGGACAAGTTATTTTGGCGGATGGAGGGTACACAGCAGGGGGCTGTTGGCCATTTCAAAATTTCAGCATTGATGTACTTAGCCATTTCAAATCTATGTAAGCGTCGAGGTATCAGCTTGTAACGACATGAACTTTGCCCAGAACATTTCGTTGCGTGTATTAAAGCGTTTTTAACTTGTTAAGAGTCAATGTCCTCCTCCCGTTATCGTCATGCATTGAGTGGAACTTTTAAGATACTCGTTCCTTGGTGTACAAAAATGTGCATAAAAGTCCATGGTGTTTTCTTCTTTTTTTTCTTCCTCGAAGGAGGCTATCGATAAAATTCCTCATGCATTAATGTACCTGCCGCTTCGCAGTCGTAGCTTTGTGCCACTCCTTTCCCGGTGATGAATTAGACCTATACTCCGTAGTACTATTTTATGTATTTTATAATTTCATTAAAAGTAAAAAAAAAAAAATTACTAAATTAAGCCATTGAATGTAGTTAATACTAATTTATTGTATTGATACTATTCTCAGCTTTAAACTACTAGAAGTAACTAAGTACAGCTAAAAGAAATATCAGCAGCTACCTTGCCCATACAAGTACTAAGCATATTTGAGCTGAAGGAGGCTATCGATAAAATTCCTCCATGACCTCTCCGAAAAGGAATAAAAACAGATTTACAAAGACAATGAGGTCGGAGGTCCTGACAACTTACAACTTGTCTGTTATATGAAAAGATTGGAAGCCTTCTTCACCTTAATCCAGCTAAAGAATTATTTCATTGAAACTTCAACAGCAGCCTGAAACCTAACATCGACAATCAGGATCATAAAAAGCAACTCCATGAACTTGTACTAAAACAAATCAATTAGAGAAGGGCTGTTGAAGCTAGAAGTTATAAGCGAAGAAATACAACATAATTCAGAAATGATAATGTTAACAAACTCTGGTACAAGTAGTTCTCCCAACTTTTACTACATCAATGGTTCAACAGGTAGGAACTTGGAAGGGTCTGGTCAGTTGATCATTTTGCATAGAGACCAAGTATTTTGATTAGACCCGGTGTAAACCAGAGTTATAAATTTGAATCTAGTCCATAAAAATTGTTCTACTTAATCCAAAACCACTCTTACGATATTATTAGAGAAGTAAACATTTTCCTCGTTGCGTACCACATGCAAAAAGTTACCAAGTATTATCATCATGTAGAACCCCAATGGCAGCGACGACCAAAGCATTCAAGAACAGCTAAGGATAATTCATCTGCGTATCTCTATCCAATTCAATGTTTTTTCCCCAGCCATATTTTCTTCAAGGAAGTGCCCAAAGACACCAGCAAATAGCAATAGCTAAAGACAAATCATTTGAGTATTCCTATTCTATCAATCAAGAAAGCATTTACCACCTAGTATTTAACCCTAGAATAATAAGTTCCATTTCAATAACAGAGTTACTTGGGCGAAAATCAAACACTAAATGATACTTAAATAGAACCGGCAACTAGTAACATTATTTAGAGAAGGTGTAGGCATGCCTGTACAAGAGAGCACAAATAAATGAGAGAATTTAAAGGAGATACTAATGCACCATGTGCATGTCACGATAGTGAACTAAAAAGTCCACCATCATGGAATATATGAGTAGCATGTGACGTGAATATACACAACAATCCATAATCAATAAAAGCGGTGAACATGAACAACAGGTTAACAGCTAAAAGTATAAAAGTAAAACAAGAGTAACAGCACTAAACTCGATCAAATGAAAATCTTAATAAAAATAAACTAAATCAACATAAAAATTGGATGCATACTCACATGATATAGACTAAGAGCTCATAGCTCACTGTAATTGCTCCAAACAGCACGGAACTCCTCACGGAAAGTGTTCAGACGAACCTTCAGGTTCGATGTTCTAAAACTTGCATGAAGGAGAATGGCTTAAAGAGAGATAGAGAGAGATTTAGATTTGAAAATAACAAGCTTAAGGTGGGAAATGAGAAAAAAAAAGACACAAGACGGTAACTTACCAAGAAGTGCAACAGCAAGTGCCCATAGCACAGTCAAGAGAGCACAGGATACTTACCAAAGGAAGAAACTTACTGTAACAAGAAGGGTAAAATAAGTTGTCTATACCATATTCAACTGCAAATTGATCAATTCTACTTAATAAGAAAAAAAACATTTCTCAAACATATTAATACCAGAAGAGAATATGAAGACAAAAACCCATCGAGGCCGACCGCATATGTGAACTATTCTTTTAGTTGATGGACGTCCCCGAATAACAGGCCTGACAATAATGGAACAATTAATACTTAAGAACCAGTACCCTGACAGACATTGACAGAAGAACATAAAACTTACGTTAGGGGAGGCCTCAACTTAGCTGCTAAATGTGGAGAGAATTGCCTCACGGTTCTAGTCACCTTCTCACTAAAAGTACTAGCGAAACTATATGACAAACAATCGTTAGCAACTATTAATGTGAAAACTAAATCTAACCATAGCAGCCTTCAATACTATAGCAATAGAGCTCATCCATCCATTTCAAAGGTAACGTTCAAAATAATAACCTCAGTTACTTGAAATTCAGATACTTGTAATATAGATCACCTATCATTCAGAAAAGCGATGCTTAACGCTGTTAAAATCGCAGCTAAAATGGAAACCGGCCTCCTCAAGAATCCCAAACCTGCCAAATCAAGGGAATTAAAAGGAAAAAGAAAATACATCTAGTAAAATAACTTCGAGTATGTACTTACCGACAATGAGAACAATCAGAATGAAATAATTGGTTCGATAACTGTCAAAAAAGCATAAAAATCAAGTAAGAAACTAGAAGAGCGAAGTATTTGGTCTAGTATTCGCAAAACACGCTCAAGATTTAAAAAAAAAAACTAAAGAAATTTCTTGTTTATGGAACAATTTCATCTGTTTTCTCGGAGACCAAACAGCACCGATCAATATTCAAACTGATTCAAATTTTAGAAAGAAAAATTACTAGAAGAGATTGCATTTAAAGCGGCTGTTTCATTTGGCCGATGATCGAGGGACGGTGAATCGGGAGAAGAATTCAGGGAGAGGTCGCGGCGGTGATGACCAGTCAACTTCACGAAGCGCGTCGATCAGATCCTCGGCGGTTACGTTTCCCCAATCCATCAAATTTGATAATGTTTCGATCCTCTTTGTTTCACTCGATGTAAAGCAAGAAATTTCCCAAACAAAAATAAAAGAGGGTCGAAATGGAATTTTAGGAACAAGTGAAACCGAGGGAAATGAAATCGAGATTGATCGAGTGAGGTGTTTTTGGTGGGAGCCTATTGAGTTTTTGATTGTTTTGGAAGCGTTTTTGTGGTGCGAGTTTTATTTCCTGGTGAAAAATGCTGGAACTATGAAGGCTCGGAGCACAAATATATACGGGTTGGGCCACTTAACCCAACAACCATACTAAACAATTTCTAACTTCGATAAACTGTTAAAAAAATTAATACTAAATCGATCGGGAATGTGTTGTGGTACCGCTACATAAATATAATCACTTTTAGAGGTGGTAATCGAATCGTTTACTTTGAATCAATTTAATTTTATTAATATTTTAGATCGAATTAATATCAGATTCGTTTTCAGCTCGTGTTAATATCAAATAGGTTAATTTTTGCTTTTAGTCAAATTTCAGATCTTTAGGTTAATTTGAGTAGAGTTTGATATATATATTTAATTGAGTATATATAGAATTATTGATATATTCGCATAAAAATATATTTTTTATATATCTTATCTGACACAAACTCAACCTATAAGGGTCGTTAAAGTCTAAAACTTGAATTTCATAATTGTGTTTATTATAGAGTTTTAATTGATTGTTTTCTATTTTTTAAAATAAAGCTTTGAATAATGTCTAAGACGAAAACATTTGATTTTACGAAATTAAAATTAGACTATTTAAAAATTATTTAATAAAACTAAAAAGATGTATAGTTTTGGCCTTATTTTTATATAAAGTAAAGTTCACAAATGGTCACTGAACTTTGTTAAAAAAAACAAAGCAAAACGGTAATCTTGTTAAAAAAACAAAACGATAACCAAACTTTTAAATGTTACAAAATGACAATTAAATTTTATGTTTTGTAATAAAATGATAATTCAGTCATTAAAGTCCGTTAATGGGGTAATATTGTAATTACAAAAATTTAGACAATAATACGTTTAGTCCTCTATATTTATAGATTCAATTAATTTAGTCCCTTTAGTTGGCAGATTGGATGAGTTTTTGTGGGTAAAGCACCAAACTTTCAATCGTGGTCTCTCTCAGACAGATAGCAAGAATAAATAAGGAAACACAATGCACATCTTACTCATTACTTTCAAATATGCACATGAGGGAGACAGAAAAAGGTGGGGGTATGTATACCCAAGCATTGACAGAAAATTGTATTGTCTGTCGATCCCAACGCATCGAAGCTGTATTTGAACCAGTAGCTGCGGATGCCATTGAACTTCTAGAGGTTGAGCCTAAATCACAAATTTGGGATCATGTTCAATGAAGGAAACAAGTGATTAATAAGGACAAGCTAATAAACAAAATTCTCGAATTATATGTTATTTATTGTAGTATATTGCAAAACCAGAAATCAGTCAGTAAAACAAAAGCAGGTTAGCAAAGGCAGTTGAAATTGGCAATTTTATAAATAAATAAAAAAAACCCATTTTAATAGTTATTTAGAAAAATAACCCCAAAATTGTCCATGTGAGACGACCTCACGCTCCACGAAATGCGATTACTATACTCGCTTTCTACGTATAGCGAGATCCGTCCTATGTGGATGTACTTTTCAGGTAACCCAATTGTAAACCCCACGACCCGGCCTAGTCGCAAGACCGGACCGAACATGTCACACGGAGTTTACTAAAGAAAACCCATGAAGGTTTGCCTCGGTAAATGACCCATTTTTTCTTTTTTATCTTTTCTAGATGCAAAATTATTCACCTAAGTGTACATATTGGCAGCGTGTGAAATTACAACTCAATCGGGTGTCGATTCGACATCCAATTGCACCGATTTATAATTAGGGACCAATTTGCAAAACTAACAAATTACATGGACTTAATGCCGAATTAAGGTTACCAATATTCAATTAGTCAATTTTCATACTCACATGTCAAATTTCAGCTCAATTTGATCGTCCAAACTCACTCAATTACATTCACTTTATTCAGAGACTAAAACATAAAGAAGCAGGACTACAAAAGATTCCAAGTAACCAACTTACCTAGCACTATATCGGTACACTTGGGCACAGTATCGGTACGCCCATGATGGTTTCTAATTCCCAAATTTTTGTGGCACAAAACCGTACCGATACGGTTCTGTGTACCGATACGTCTAGCCAATTTGGCCTTGGCCCGTACCGATACACACCAACCCGTACCGATACGCTGAGTCTGTCTGGGCTTAACCATATTGATACGCTAGGTCGCGCACCGATACGCCTGGACCCAGAATGACATCTTTTGCTGGTTTAACACATAATTAAGCCAATCACAACACCCTAGCATGCTTCTAAGACATGAGCAACATTTTTAAGGATCAATTCTCAGCCACAAACATCGGAAACATCATTCATACACATCACCTTGCTTCAAAGAGGTATTTATAAGCATACAACCTAGAAACCAAGCCAACAAGATACCAAAAACCTGACCAAGGCAAAAATCAAGTATAATGGGCCATTTACAAGTCCAAAACGGCAATATAAACTTACTCAAACAGGGAGTTCAACAATATCTCCCCAAACCATAAGGAATCCCTATTACCCTTATTAAACATAGTCTACTTTGGAAACATACAGTCTTATATGAAGTCCTTGGATCACCTTCACTTGCTTGCTGCCTCTGAATCCTTAATTCTCTGCATTGATGGACAAAAAGAGCGTAAGCACACTAGGCTTAGTGAGGAATGCTAAAAAATAGCACCCCATCAATGCATTTTAAAATCGGTTTCTAAACCTCATTGAAATCACTTTTCAATCCATGATTAAACCATCATTTAAAACATCATGCCTTCAAAAACCATGCACTTTAACCATTCAAAAACTAGCATATTAAACCATATGCAATATGTATCACTAAACCAACAACAACTCACATTTCTAACCTCAATTTAAGTATTCTCGTGCATAACACACCATATGCAAAGCTTAAAGAGTAAACATGTATAAATCCCATTATACAGCACATGATACATTAACAATTATATTGGCTCACAAGTGATCATCAACAAGTTCTATTTACAAAATACAATATCGGATACGCGGATTCACAAATGTTCTCCCAATACTTCATACATTCTCACCGGCAACATAAGGTTCGCACACGGGAGTATTTGGTACACAATATAAACCCCCTCAACCGTTGTGACACCCGTGGTGGAGTATTCGGTACGCCATATAAACCCCTCTACACCACTCATCGATAGATGTATAACCTACTAATGAGAGTTTTCGGCACCATAAACCCCTCTACGTCTAAGGTGACTTATTTTACAGTGCACTCAATCCTATAGCCGACTAACTATATCCGATTACGTTTTCAAACATTTTCATACCATCACTTGCCAATATAATTCACAATTAGCCATGAACCTTACTATTTTTAAAGCAATTCACCAAAACATACCAAAACAACAAACCATCCTTTCTCAAGTATAAATCATACTTACAAGGATCATTCACCAATGCATTATTCATCGATATATTATAAAAAATAGTAGATAACATACTTGAAATCATGCCTTAATAGTAGGAACCATGTGTATAAATTATTTCGTAAAACAAGCACGACCGAGAGAGAAAACCTTTATACTTACTTCTGAGTTTAAACCAGTGTTTCAACCTAGATTTAAACTCCCACAAACCACCTTTTAAACCATTCCAAGTCTGGAAAAACATGTTCTCACTCATCTGTAATCACTCATTTTTGTCCGAGTTTTAGTACTTTTAGTATTATTGTAATAATAATATTATTAATCTTAAAAAAACTAAAATATATAATAAATAAAAAAAGGGAGAGGAGTTGAGCACAAGGCTCCACGTCACCCACCTCACCCCTCACATTGCCTATAAATAGGCATTCAATTGGAGGGGAATGAAGAGAATTTGAATCGACAGTGGTGGCTGGCCGAATAAAAGAGCAGTGTTCTCGGCTAGCCTAGGGCCAAGGGGCAGTCCCCTCGGTCCTAACCGGTTCGATCGGAGTCTTATTTTGGGTCCAGTCTAGTTAATTTTTTGGAGAGGTCGTGGTAGATCTCGGTGAGGTTCAGTCGGGGTTCGTCATTCGAACTCCTAGTTAGGTATATTATCTTTCTTTTTTATTTATGTTGTAATTTTTATGATTTAATGAAGTAGTAGTTAATTTAAAATTATGCTTTTAGTTTGTATGTTTATTTATGTTTTAGATTAGTATTTATTATGTTTTAAATTTATGTTTTATATTTTATTTATGTTAGATTTATTTTTATTTATGAGTTAGATTAATATTTATGTAGGCATGTTTTAGATTAGTATTTTATTTTTATTTATGTGTTAAATTAATAATTATGTATGTATATTTTAGAGTAGCATTTTATTTATGTTGGGTTTGTTTTTATATGTTAGAATAGTATTTTATTTGTGTTAGATTAGTTTTTTTTAATTTTGTTAATATTTATTTATATTTTTACCGCAATGTATTTATTTATTTATATTTGCCATATTTTTTAAGTTTGCATAACGGATATATATATTGTCAATGTGGTGCCATTTTATCCGAGCGTAAACGGGGCAAGTATCAGGCGTAGTGATAGTGGTTGGGCGTTTACTCTTGAATAACGGGGCTTTTAAAATTTACTCGCACATATAACCAAAATTTAATTTAATCGTCATTTTAATCCGAAAAATCTAATATTAATAAAGCGGTAATTATTAAAGTACCAGTTTTGGGCGGTGTGGGAGTGCTAATCCTTCCCCATCCGTAACCGACTCCTGAATTTTTTAAAATCTCTGGTTTTTACAGTGTCCGGTCCACCTTGAGTGGCCGGTGGCGACTCCATTTTTAAATAAAACACGGGTTTTCTAAAATCCCACGGAAGACACCATTTTTAATATTTTCAAAACAAATAAAAACAACAACATTTTTTTAGCGAAGAGGACATCGCTACAAATGGAGACTCCGCTGGGATATTTTTTGTTTTTTCAAAAAATAAGAGAGTTGAGCTTTTTCAAATAATTGCCGCTTTATTAATATCGGAAATTCCGAATTAAAGTGACTATTAAACTAACATTCGGTTATAATTGCGCGTTTATTTTAACGCATTTAAAAATTTAGCATATAAACCCGTATTTTTTAAGTAGGGGAAAACGCTAATGCTTTCGTGGAGATATCGTTCTCCCGTGTAGGCCTAGCAAGTACCTTTGGGGCTTGAGTATCTTATGCTTTCGTAAGGATATCGTTCCTTCGTGCAGGCATAAGCCAATGGGTCCCCCTGAATTGAACCCGGTTGAAAGGAGCCTATAATGGGTGATGACCGGGGGCCTTACTACTCTTAGTAGAGGACATCAAGGACAATTCGGGTACATCTTAGCACCAAAACTGCATATAGTGACCCTTTAGAGCCATGTGAAACTCTGCCCGATTAGTGGTCACCCTATTTAGGCTCTGGTGCCTTATTTCTTGTTTATGTACATTTTTTATTACTATATTTTTGTTATATTTATCATTTTTTATTTAATCATTTTATTTGGTACTAACTCATTTCATTTTATTCTCATCACATTGATTTCACCTGCATCATTGCACAACATCATCACAATCTTAATTTTGCATTGCATCGATTTAGGACACATTTTGCATGCATTCATTTTTAGAATAATAAAACTAGTCCTCGGGTTGCCCCATTAAATACAACAAAGTTGGTCGATCTAGTGCCTTACAGAACCTCTATAAGAGCCTGATCTTGGGGCATGTCCAAAAGCACCCTCCACATCTTTTACAAACATTATGCCTCTAACAAGGTCCCAGTCCAGGGGCATTATTTGCCAAGGTCCATCATTCATTATCGAGTCAAACTCTCACATCCTTTACCACAGTCTGCAAAAATGCACATAATCCAAAATAATAATAGTAATGAGCTGCCATGAACCAATACACAATTTATGAACCCAACTTAGGGGGCAACAGAATCCGCATTCAAAGTGTCAAATTCAAGAGCAGTTTCAGACGACAACATAGAACGAACAAAATGTTGGGGCATGCACCTTAATGAAAGACTCAGATGAAAGATGTTTGAACCCAGGACAAAGTCGGGGCACCGCCGCATGAAAAAACCAAGATCCTGACGGGACCAGTAAAGAGTAAGGGGCATCCCATTGAGGGCAAAAAAAAATCATATCACATTCATGCACTTGGATTGCATTCATCTTGCATTAAACCATTTTTGCATATGTCATATATTTAGATTAAGTGCATACACCAAAATCACCATGCATTTAGGATAGACACATGCATTTAGGCCTAAAATTCATGCATTTTTGCTTGTACATACAAACATGTTCGAAATAAACCGAAGAACCTCAACCATTGAGGCAACAACACAATTGCCAACCTCTAGCCAAGAAGAAGGCCAAACACAAAGAGGATGTTAAAACATCAATAAAAGGTAACAATGACAAATTTTGTGAACATTTACTGATTAATATTTTTTTTCATTTTCAGGTATACCTCTCTGCCAGTAGAGCAGTTGAAGTAGCATTTTTTCAGATCTTGCCTTTGTCATTATTGATAGGCCAACATTTCCAGATTTTGCTTTACCGCTGATGGTGCAGCAGTATAGATATCCCGAAGATCTCGTTTCTCTGTTGATGGTGCAACAGATCTGAACCTTTCCCCAAGTAGATCAAAATTCTATTTAGGTCTTGTTTTTTCGCTGACGGTGCAGCCATGCCTAATTTTTTTCTCGGGTTTTACTTCTTTGTACAGTTCAAAAAAAAAGAAAAAATCATAAAAAAAAAAGGAATTGAAAATTTTTGAAAAAAAAAGATAAGAATTCAAAGAAAATTGAAGAAAAATTGAAAAAATCAAAAAAAAATCAAAAAATCAAAGGAAAAATGAAAAAAATCATAATAAGTCAAAAAAAGAAAAAAAAGAAGAAAAAAGAAAAAGAAAAAAATGAATGAAAATTCAAAAGAAAATTTATCAACTTTCATCGCCCGATCTAGTCTCTCCGCTGATGAAGTGGCTAGGTACAAGCTATCGTCGTCCTATCGATCCTCGCCTCCGATGGTGTGTAGCGGTTAGTGTCGTCATTATCAAATCTTGGTGATGGAGTTGCTAGGTCCAAGCTGTAGTCGTACTCGATCCTACTCTCTGATTATCAAAGTTTAGATCTTGCTCTCCGATAATGGAGGTGCTAGTCGGTCCAAGATCCTTCTCGATGGAGTCGGGCCCAAGCTCCCATCGTCCTCGATCCTGCTCTCCGCTGATGGTGTAGCCGGTTTCATGTCGTCATTGTCCAAACCAGTCCTCCGCTAATGGAGTGGCCGGGTCCAAGCTCCCGTCGCCCTCAGATCATGCTCTCCGTTGATGGTGTAGCCGGTTCCAGTCGTCATTGTCCAATCCGATCCTCCTGATGGATGGAGTGGTCGGGTCCAAGCCGGTCGCCCTTAAATCTTGCTCACCCTGATGGTGTAGCCGGTTCTGTGTCGTCATTGTCCAATCGCTCTTTCCCGATGGAGTGGTCTAAGCTCGTCGTCCTCAAATGTCATCATTGTCCAGTCGTCATTGTCCAATCCGTCATCCGTTGATGGAGTGGCGGGTCCAAGCTCTCGCCGCCCTCGAGATCTTGCTCTCGTTGATGGTGGTTCAGTCGTCATTATGTTCATAGAGTCGTCATTGTCCAATCGCCCCGATCCTCGCCTCTCGCTGATGGTGTAGCCGGTTCCAGGTCGTCATTGTCCAATCCAGTTATCCGCTGATGGAGTGGTCGGGCCCAAACTCCCGTCGCCCTCAAATCCTGCTCTTCGCTGATGGTGTAGCCGGTTCCAGGTCGTCATTATCCGATCCAGTCCTCCGCTGATGGAGTGGATAGGTCACAGTTGCTGTTGTCCTACTTATCCGCTAATGGTGTAGTAGGGTTCCAGTTAATGTCTATGTTTCCCCATTGATAGATCCAACTTTACTGATTTTCAAGTTTTCTTTATTAATGTTGTAGCTAGAAAACAAATCAAAAAAAGAAGAAAAAATCAAAGAAAAATAGAAAAAAAGAAAAAGAAAAAGAAAAAAAGAAAAAGAAAAATGAAAAAAAAACGAGTTTTCAACCAAATTCTGATCATGCCTCTTCGTCAGAATCGTAGCTTGATCACACAAAAAAACACTTCGATCCTGCCTCTTTGTCGGTGTCGTAATTGGATCAAATCTTCAGACTTTGCCTCTTCGTCAGTGTTGTAGCTTGGTCAAATTTAACTGTCGGTTTTGTTTCCTTGTCGGTGTTGTAGCTGAACCAAATTCACTAACTTCTGGTTTTGCCTCTTCGTCGGTGTTGTAGCTAGACCAAATTCACTAACTCTTGATCCCGCCTCTTCATTGGTGTTGTAGCTGGATCAACATTACAAACTTTAGACCATGTCTCTTCGTCGGTGTTGTAGCTTGGTCAAAATTTACTAATTTTCAAATTTTATCAATGTTGTTTCTTGAAAAAATCAAAAAGAATAATATAAAGAAAAAATCAAAAAAAATGAAAAAATATGAAAAAAGAAACAAAAGTGGAAAAAAAAAGAAAAAGGAAAAAGTTGTCAGTTTTCTGATCTTGCCTCTTCGTCAGAGTTGTAGCTGGATCAGACATTAGAACTTTCACCCATCGGTCTTGCCTCCTCGTCAGTGTTGCAGCTGGATTGAATTTTGTAGACCCTGCCTCTTTTTCGGTGTTGCAGCTGGGTCGAACTCTCTTTAGGTATTAGCTTATTATCAATAATGTAGCAAGTGAGACTCGGTTTGGCTTCCCCAACAAACAACCCCCCATTTTGAAGGTTTTACTTCCCCAAAAGTGACAAGATGGATCAATCAAGACAAGAAAGAAGACATGCGCCGAAGAGAAAGAAGATCTACCGAAGAAAGAAGACACACGTCAAAAGGAGAGAAGTTTAGCCAGATCGGACAAAAATGGTTATTCTTATCTTTGCTCTATTTCTGTTACACAACAATGAACAAAGAGGGGCAACTGTAATCATTCATTTTTGTCCGAGTTTTAGTACTTTTAGTATTATTGTAATAATAATATTATTAATCTTAAAAAAACTAAAAAATATAATAAATAAAAAAAGTAAAAAAAAAAAAAACAATAAAAAAATGGGGACGGGAGGGGAGCACAAGGCTCCACGTCACCCACCTCACTCCTCACATTACCTATAAATAGGCATTCAATTGGAGGGGAATGAAGAGAATTTGAATCGGCAGTGGTGGCTGGCCGAATAAGAGAGCAGTGCTCTCGGCTAGCCCAGGGCCAAGGGGCAGTCCCTCGGTCCTAACCGGTTCGATCGGAGTCATATTTTGGGTCCGATCTAGTTAATTTTTTTAGAGAGTTCGTGGTAGATCTCGGTGGGGTTCAGTCAGGGTTCGTCATTCGAACTCCTAGTTAGGTATATTTTCTTTTCTTTTTATTTATGTTGTAATTTTTTATGATTTAATGAAGTAGTAGTTAATTTAAATTTGTGTTTTTAGTTTGTATGTTTATTTATGTTTTAGTTTAGTATTTATTATGTTTTAAATTTATGTTTTATATTTTATTTATGTTAGATTAATTTTTATTTAGGCATGTTTTATATTAATTTTATTTTTATTTATGTGTTAAATTAATAGTTAGTATTTTATTTTAGAGTAGCATTTTATTTTGGGTTTGTTTTTATATGTTAGAATAGTATTTTATTTGTGTTAGATTAGTTTTTTTTTATTTTGTTAATATTTATTTATATTTTTTGTAATATATTTATTTATATTTTCCATGTTTTTTTTATTTATTGTTGGGTTTGTTTTTATATGTTAGAATAGGGTGATAGTGGTTAGTTTACTCTCGAATAACGGGGCTTTTAAAATTTACTTGCACATATAACTGAATTTTAATTTAATTGTCACTTTAATCCGGAAAATCTAATATTAATAAAGCGGTAATTATTAAAGTATCAATTTTGGGCGGTGTGGGGGTGTTAATCCTTCCCCATCCGTAACCGACTCCCGAACCCATCAATTTTAAATCTCTGGTTTTACGGTGTCCGGTCCACCTTGAATGGTCGGTGGCGACTCCATTTTTAAATAAAACACGGTATTTCTAAAATCTCACGGAAGACATCATTTTCAAAACAAAAACCACACTTTTTTTAGCGAGAAGGACATCGCTACATCATCGACACGTGAAACCTCGATTCGTCGACGCGCAATCAAGCGTCTGAAGCCTCCAAAGCTTCATCGGTAGCTTCCGAAACGTTCTCCTCTGTTTTAACCACATTATAACATAGGATTAATGCATCATAATGCATTTAAAAACCCAACATGAAATTCCTTAACATTGCCTTGCTTAAAACCATCAAAACACATATCTGAAACAATTTCGTTTCACATCCAAAACTTAACCCAACCATAACCTAACACTTCCAAACATCAACTAACATCAAATGACATCTAAAAACCATATCATAGCATCCTTATACCTCCAACAACCATTAAACACTCACAATGCCTCAAAACTCATAACTAGCAACTCAAAAACTAGAGATTCATTTGATTTCGGGATTCCATTGATAAAACCAATCCGTTATCATCATAATACATCAAAATCATGATATAACCTCATCATAAACTCAACAAAACATATCTAAAACGAAGATCTCATAATTACCTCAATTAAATCTCAATTAAACCATTTCTCATCAATTAAATCCACAAAACTCATTAGAAATCATTTGTAAAGAATTAAGAACTTGGGAATTTCAATAAAGAACCTTCATTAAAGGAGAAGAGCAAACCTCGCCTCCAAAGATTGAAAACTCTCTTTCAATTGGATGATTTTTACACTAAAGAAACATAGGAAAATCAATGAGAGTTTGAGAAAACAAGTTGAGGATCCATTAAAAATCATTAGCTTAAGAAAACAAGATCATTACCTCAAATCTTTGCTGAGAAAATAGATGTTTGGCTGAAGAGATTTTGAGAGAAAACTCTAGGGAGAAAAGTTACGTCAATTTTGTTTTAAGAGAAATAACTATCTTCCTTCTAATTAAACCCCTTTTAATGTTTAATTAAATCACTTTAAAACAAATCTAATTAAGAGCGAAATATGATAAAAGAAAATTTTAGGCTTAATAGCTCCTTAGAGATTCTAATTTTTAATCCTTTTACAAAACAATCACTAAAAGCAGTTTTCACTTTTTACATTCTGGTCACAAACCTGAAATGTCCAATTTCCAAATCTTATTTTCCGAAAACGCCTTTACCAAAAATCAATATATATTTAATAAAGATTTTAGAGTATTTTTATTTTTTATCCTTTGTAAAAATATACGATCCCGAAATTAACTCGAATCCCTAATTCTGGTCCACCGGACCCCTAAACTGGCCCAAAAACTCTAGGCCGAAAACTAGGGCGTTAAAAATCTCCCCCACTTAGGAAATTTCATCCTCGAAATTTTACCTGGAGGAAAAAGGTAAGGAAACTGCTTCTCCATGTCACATTTCCTCTCCCACGTGGCCTCTTCAACTCCTCGATGTCGCCATAACACTTTGACCAACTCTATGGTCTTACCACGAAGAACCTTACTGTCCTCATCCAAGATCCTTATTGGTTCCTCTTCATAGGTAAAATATGGATTTAACTCAATCTCCTTAATAGGCATCACATGAGAAGGATCCGATCTATATCTCTGGAGCATCGATACATGAAAAACATCATGTATCTTCCCAAGCTCAAGTGGCAACCTCAATCTATAAGCAACCGGACCAACGCATTCCAGCACCTCATAAGGTCCAATGAACCTTGGACTCAACTTGCCCTTCTTACCAAACCTCATCACCTTCTTCCAAGGCAAAACTTTGAGAAACACACGATCACCAACCGCGAACTCTATTTCCCTCCGCTTTAAATCCGCATAAGACTTTTGCTGATCCGAAGCTGCTTTCAATCCATCACTAATAAACTTTACTTTCTCTGTTGTCCCTTTAAGCATATTAGGCAAGGTAACCAACTTTTCTCCCGCCTCCACCCAACAAAGAGGCGTTCTACACTTCATATGGTGCCATCTGTATACTCGCTTGATAATTGTTATTATAAGAAAACTCCACCAAAGGTAACTATTTCTCCCAGGTTCCTTGGAACTCAATAACACAACACCTCAACATATCCTCCAAGACTTTAATCACACGTCTAGACTGACCATCTGCCTGAGGATGATACAAAGTACTGAAACTCAACCGTGTACCCAAAGCTCAATGCAAACACTCTCAAAATCTCGATGTAAACTGCGGACCTCTATCTGAAACTATGGACTTAGGCACATCGTGCAAACGCACAATCTCGGCGATATACAAATCCGTCAACTTATCCAATGTATACGTAATATGCAAAATAAGAAAATGTGCACACTTCGTAAAACGGTCCACAATCACCCAAATAGAATCATTTTTAGTCGGTGTTAAGGGTAACCCTGACACAAAATCCATGGTGATTCTCTCCTATTTCTACTTCGTTATTTTCAATGGTTGCAACAACCCGGAAGAATACTGATGTCCAGCCTTAACTCGCTGACATACCATACACTTAACAACAAACTCAGCTACATCCTTCTTTAAACCCATCCAATAGTACACATCCTTCAACCCACGATACATCTTAGTACTACCAGAATGCACAGCAAAAGGGTTACTATGTACTTCGGTCAAAATCATGCGCCTCAACTCACCATCATTAGGTACCACAATCCGATCCTTAAAGCACAAAACACCTTCCTTATTGAAACAAAAGTCCTACAGGACGTGAGTTCTTCCAAGTATCGCGATATATTCGATCATCTCCGTTAAATATCTCGTGGAACTCGCGTTCCACAAGATGCGAGTTCTGTCTTTTATTTTTATTTTTTGAAATTAAAGGATAACAAAAACCACGTCGGACTAAAGACGCGACCTGGGGAAAGCGAGTTTAGAAATCGCGTCTTGCAGGGCGTGAGTTACCCCTACGTGGGCCGAATGAGGGTATTTTTTCAAATGTTGTTAGAATGGGGTAATTGGCCAAATAAATTCCCAAAAGAAATATTTGGCCAATTGCCCCATTGCCATGTGAGGAGGAATCAAGATATTAGACCAATTAAATTTATTATTATTTTTAATTAAAACTAAATTAATTAAATTTATAAATATGAAGGATTGAACGTATTATTATTCAAATTTTTATAATTACAACGTTATTCTATTAACGGCCTTTAAGTATTAAATTATCATTTTGTTATAAAATATAAAATTTAATTATTATTTTATAATATTTAAAAATTTAGTTAACATTTTATTTTTAAACAAAATTTGATGACCATTTATAAACTTTACCCTTTCATATAAATCTGCAAAAGTCCAATTAAGATTATCTAACCAATGTCTCGCCGACACATTTTGAAAAGCTGACAGCTTTTCCATCTTCATCTACCCAAAGCTGCTTACTAATCCATCCAATTAAAACCTGCCACCTCACTGCTCACACCGTATAAGTAACCGTATTTTACAATTATGCAGTCCGTCTAATAACGCTTTTAGCTTGTGGTTTTTACGAAAACAATCAAAATCACAGAACGTTAATCCTCGATTACGTTCGCTAATCCCAATTAAAAATCTCAAAAATTCAACAGAAATAATTAAAATGCAAAAATAAAAAATAAAATTAAAACTCATTATTCAATAAGATCTCATCTCATTTCACTCTCCTCCCTCTATCTCTTCTTCATCAGATTATTTATCTTTGCACGGCCAATCGGAAAATCAAATTAAAATACGGCTCGGATCTTCCGAAGATCCAAATTCCAGTTTTCAATACTATTTTCCTTTTTAAAGCTTAAAGATCTGGCGTCGGATCATAGGGATTTTCTTTGTCTCTTTTTATTCCAGGTTCGTCTGTAATGGCTCAAGCAATGGGGCGGGGAAGAGTGGTGGGGAACTATTTAGTGTGCCGACAAATCGGCTCGGGTTCGTTCTCGGTTGTTTGGCATGCGAGGCATCGAGTTCATGGGACCGAGGTGGCGATAAAAGAGATAGCAACCGGCCGGCTCAATAAGAAGTTGCAGGAAAGTTTGATGTCGGAGATCTTTATTTTGAAGAGAATTAATCATCCTAATACTATTCGGCTGCATGATATTATTGAGGTTCGTTTCTTCTTGTTCTTTTTTTAAAAAAAAATCAATCGTTTCGTTCTGCTGTTAGTTTTCTAGGAGTTGTTTGGATGCCAGAAAGTAGAGTAAGGAATGGCGGAAACGAAACTATTTGAATTTATTTTTAGAAATTGAGATGTTTAAGTGTAAGGTAGGTTGCCGTTTACTGAGTGAAAGTTCTTTCATGGAAAATGATAAAAGAAGGGAGAATTCGGATACATGTATTTTTTTAGTGAAGATATTTTAAGACACAGTACTTAAAATGAGAAGAATCTATTTTTGATTGAAAAATCTTGCCGACTTTCCATTGAAAGGGGAGTTATTTGGCCATAGTTGTATTTAACAGAAACAGATAACGAATGAAACGAATGGTGGAATTTTCAGTCAATCTATATAATGTTTTTACTTAAGCTTATATTAAGTAGAGACTAGAGAGTTTGCTGTTTGGAAGGCCAAAATGCGTTGGAATTTCATTGTGTTTTCCGTTCACTCCACAACAACTAATACTAATGGAGAAGCTTCGAGGATCATTAAGAAACAATTGGTAAATTTGAAGTGGCCAAGGGAAACTAAATTTAAAAACTATTTTCATGTATTTGTTTGTGAAGCTTGAGCTTTTATATCTATCTAAAATATTTACCCTTCAATCCATGCACTGGAAAAATGTCACTTGTAATATACTTTTGATTTGAAGTTCAAGTTGTTAGGATAATGTTGATATGCCATTTCCTTCCTTTTTTACTGTCACTAGTTATTCGAGCCATCATATGGTATATATCTTAATCATTTCTTTGGTTTAAATAGGTTCCTGGGAAGATACACCTTGTATTGGAGTACTGCAAGGGGGGTGACCTTTCTATGTATATTACACGCAATGGAAGTGTCCCTGAGGCAACTGCAAAGCATTTCATGCAGCAACTAGGTATGTTGCAGACCTTGTCTGGCTGTTTCTTTCTTTTCCTTAGCCACTGAAATCTGGTCTTTTGTACTTCTATAATTATCTTTGTGTAGCGGCTGGCTTGCGAGTTCTCCGTGACAATAATCTCATACATCGGGATCTAAAGCCTCAGGTATAATTGTCTGTGGTTTAAGTTGAGTTTTGATATAATTTATCTCTACTTATGCCTATTAAGGAAAAGGGCAAAAGCCTGTTCATAAATAAATACTATTTCCTTTCTGTTGTTGCGATCAAATAGGAATTAGATGTAAGATATTATACCTTTCCCCCTCTAAATTGGGTTTGCTTTTGAACCTTATTATGGTATGCGATGAAGTTGTGTAAACATCCTTTGGTGTAGACTGGCCTCGTCCATGTTGAAAAGTTTTCTTTCAGTAGGTTCTCTTTGTGATGTTGTTGTTTCTGGTACAGAACCTTCTTCTCTCAACAAATGATGGCAGTGCAGTTTTAAAGATTGCAGATTTTGGATTTGCAAGGTAAAGGATCACATTGACCCACCTACTTATAGGGTGTTTTTTCTTCTCCCTTCTCATTTTGCAATTAAAATGATGTTCATTTGTTTATATAACCCTTAATTATGGAGAGGGGAAAGAAGATGAAAATGATTTTAATTTAGTGGCAACTGTGCTCTGGAAATCTTTTTTCTAATGTTTTTTTTTTCATGCATAGTCAATGATTACAACATAACACTTTTATTCTGTCAGATCCCTGCAACCCAGGGGGCTTGCCGAAACATTATGTGGTTCACCACTTTACATGGCTCCTGAGATAATGCAACTGCAGAAGTATGATGCAAAGGTGATAGTTACCCCCCCTCCTCTTCCCTCTTGTTCTTACCTGAAATTACTGCCTGCTAATTTTGACTTTAATATGCAGGCAGATCTTTGGAGTGTTGGGGCTATTTTATTTCAGCTTGTTACTGGGAAAACTCCTTTCACTGGAAACAATGAAATTCAGGTTTAATGAACTTTTTTTTGTAGAAAGTACTCCCTGGGTTTCTCAAAACTTCTAAGTTTAGACTTGCAATTGATCACCTGAGTTGAACTGGTGATTATTTTGGTGCGTTTACATTTTTGTTGATCTATTTTTCATATATTGTCTTATACAGTTACTCCAGAATATTATGAAATCAACCGAGTTGCTTTTCCCTGTGGAAAACAATTATTTGACAACCGATTGCAGAGATTTATGTCTAAGACTGTTGCGTCGTAATCCAGGTATTTCACAAGTGTAGATATTAAATACAAATCTAACGTGTACAATTGAATTATCTGCTGGCAAATTAGTGAACATAACCACAAATTCACCATTAGGTACTACTTGATTCTAGGACAGTGAGGAGCCCAATATTAGAGTCTTAGTTTTAAAAGGCGCGCCTGAGGCGTTGCGAGGCTCTGGGAAAAATGCATCGGAGGGCCGAGGCGGGGCGAGATACAGGAGGCGCGCGCATCTGGGAGCATTCGCCTGAGGCGTGAGGCGAGCGCTTCGACGTCTCTTACCCTTGAGGCGTCTAAAAAAAATCACGTGTTTTATTAGAATATGAGACTTTCCAGCCCGTCCCCTATTTTCATTTTACGGTAAAACACAAAACCTAACCTAATTGCTCCGCCTCCCCACAACTTCCAGCCAGCCTTCAACCCTAGCCACCGTCGCCGGCAAGTTGCAGCCCAGTCACTGCTGCTGGTAAGTGCAGTGAGCAGCCACCGTCCTTCTCTTCTTTTCTTCGGAGTGCAGTTTGAGCTGCCCCAAATTTCCTTTTTTCATTTCTTTAATATGAGAGATGGTTGTTATTTGATTGCTACTTTTAATTCACACAATCACAACAATTATAAATTTAACAGTGTCCAGCTTCAGAAGCAACTTTCCAGTCATGTATCTGTCGAAATTATGCATTGGTCAAACAAGCAAATTACATTACTGGAAGTGTACAGCTTTTATCACACAGAAAACAAGTAACTTTAATTCAATTCACGTTAGAGGCTTGGAAATTTAATTCAGGCTATTTTTTTTCAATTCTGAGCAGTATTCCATCATATATTATTGTTGCTCAATTTGGAATGGCTCAATTTTGTACTTAAGTACAAATTTAAGTAGAAAATATTTTTATCTTTTAGCGTCTATAATATAATTATAATGTTTTTAAGTACAAAATATGCTATATAGTTAATTTATAAATTTTTAGGATAAAAGGGCGCCTCGCCTACGGAAGGGCGAGCGCCTTCGTCTCGCGCCTCGGCTCCAGGGACCTTTTGCGCTTCAGAGTGTCTCGCGCCTTTTAAAACCAAGATTAGTGTACATCAAATCATAGAACGCCTTAATTTATAGGCTTCAACCTCAGCTGGAATTTGCTTAGTTTGTAACTATAGTTCTTATCGTCTTGGCTTGCAATTGTTCGTGAATGACTTTACCCTCCTATTTGTTAATTTAGCTTACAACTTGCAATAATTATTCTAATCTAAGTAACAGCCTCTAAACACTTAGATCACACAATGAAGATGAACGTAAGATAAAGCTTTAGCTGATCTGTGAAGATATGGAGCAACGAGTACCATAAGAGTCACGTTTCGTTCAGTAATGCTATCATTATAAACTGTGCTGAGCAATTCTTATTTATATGCTTGTCCTCATTCATGCCGTGCCCTTTATCCTTGTATTTGCAGTGGAACGTTTAACATTTGAAGAGTTCTTTAATCACCCATTTCTTTCTCAGGGCCAACCAAATGAACCATTGAGGTAAATGAGGAAATGTTTGTTCCCACTATCTTGTCTTCATGTACATTATCATTCAGTTCCCTAAATAGTGAACCATTCCTGTATTTTCAGGAATCAGAGAATTTCAAGGGCTGGTTATTCATTTTTCGAAAGCAGTCCTGTAAGGAATACTGATGAAAGCTTTCAGGAGGACTGTCTTCCTTTCTTTTTGGATGATGATTCCAGTGGTCCTGAAGGGAGCCCTTCCTTTGGAAAGAAGAGGTCTTCAATGAAATCTCCTCAGGGGTTTTCTCCTGATACAAAAGATACTAGAGAACAATCTTCTAATCCTTTGAATAAAGTGGATTTTACATCCAAATACAGTGGTACAAGACATAAATTGGATGATGCTAGTTTTAGACATGAAAGCAGAAAGGGTTCGGGTGAAACTATACATGAACCTCCCATATCCATGGATCAAAGATCTATGAGTACTCATTCAAGAGGTACCGACAATATTATATGTTGCATTTTACATACTATATTGTTCCTGATATGTCTTGCTAAGTATACGTGTTATGAGCCATTGTCATACTTCGAATAAAATGTCTGGTTTAATTGTCACTCTTGCATTGCTTCGGCAGTTGGGGACACACTGGAGTTGATCGAACAAGATTATGTTCTTGTATCTGGACCTCCCATGGATGTGTCATGTTCTTCAGTTGGCACTTCCAAGCCAAACCACATTCCATACAAACCAGAGAGTCCACCCCTGATCCCCTTTACCAGTAATACCACATCAACAGCTCCTGTGCCTATCATTGGTGCAACCAATATTAACGTCTATCATCTAGGAAGCTTGGAAAGCCAGAGTTCTGGCCCTGGGACTTCTCCAGGATCCATGGATATTGGAGATGCTCTGGAACAGCCATCATCTCATTGCATGACAAGGATAAAGTCATTACAGCAGTGCGCATTTGCGATTACAGAATTAGTGCATGAGAAGGTTAGTACATAATACACCTACTATAAGTTTGTTATGCACAATAGTAAAATAACGTACTTGCACGGTCTATTAATATATGTTGACGAGCTTGTGTTGCATGCTTACACAAGGCATTTAGTGGATGAGTGATCTCACTGCAACTTGCTAGATGTATTATGTTGTGTGGTTGAAATCCAGTGTAAGCTGCTTCAACATTTACATTTTCTGCCTATTACCCTTTTGGGTCCGTAAGATTCTTGCAGTAGTAGAATATTTAAATGATACGACTCAATGCCACTCCTAATTGGAATTGCTGTTGCTTTTGTAGCAGATTTTGCTAGTTAATTTCCCTTGGTATTTTCTTAGCTATCACAAGGTCTATCGATGATGTTTTATATTGTAACATTAACATGTTTCTTTGATAGACCGAAGCTGGTGGGCATCTTGAAGCATTCTCAATCCAGCTTGTGATTCTTGCAATTTGGAAGCAAGCATTGCATATATGCCATACACAGGCTGCATCAGCAATGGAAGGAAGTCCAAGCCAAGAGACAAGCAGATTGAGGAGTGCCAGCAAGAAACATGGAACATCTGATATAGAAGAATGTCCAGAAGATGTATCCTCAGAGATAGAGAGGGAATTTCTCCGGGAAGTTGAGCATGCCGAGGAACTTGCCAAGGCTATTGAGCCTGGTATGCCTTCGATAATTGTTACTCCCTTTATCAATATTTGTTGCTCCACTTTCAAAATTGCTCAAGAGAATGAGAGAGCAACCTGAATGCACTAGTCATTTAAATTATAGCTGATGTGTAAGGAAACAAAGTCATGCTGCTTGCCTCTATTGTATAAAAAGATTTAAGTTTCTAAATTAGCATTTTATCATCATGATTGCAGGAAGTACGGAGATGCCGGATGCAATGGAGATGATATTTCAGGCTGCCCTTGCATTGGGAAGACGTGGAGGAGTGAGTCTTTTTCTTCTAACCTACGTATCATTCAATAGCCTAAATAGTATTCATCTATCAATCTAATTGACTAGCCATTATTGCCTTGTACCATTCGAATGAGGTGAAAACAACAAAAGATAGGATGATAGAAGAAGCAAAGATCTTTTATAAAATGAGGTTACATATTTATTTGATGAATCCCATGATAACATAACAATTGAAGGAAATGTACCTGCTGAAAATCGTCCTGCATGTAATCTTTGCAGGTTGATGAGCTCATGGGTGAAACCGAAAGTGCAGCAATTTTGTATTCGAAGGCAGTGAGTTTATTAGTCTTCCTTCTAGTTGAAGCACCGTCCCTCATTTTGAGCCCTCCTTTTTCCCTCACAAACTCAGACCGGTACAGACTTCGAACTTACGTTGATTTTCTTAGAAACAGGCAAGGTTACTCGAGATCTCAGAGGATGTCACTTCTCAAGGGCAAGGATCAGCCATAGAGTAAACAATTTTTTCTTCTTTTATATCCTGATGACTTGCCATGTGGCATTTTGTAAAAATATTTATTTGTACAGTTATTCTTTTTTGATAAAATGCGTCAACTGTATCCTCTTTGGATGTTGTAATATTCTCATTTCTGCGATCAAAAGAAAAAAAAAATGAAAAAAAAAGGTTAACATGTTTGGATGTGCTATTGTTTTCTACTTGGTAGTTGGTATGCTTTCTTTTCAGGTTAACTGTATCCTCCTTATACTTTGGTTTGTCATAATTTATCTTCTTTATAGGTGTGGTATGTTTGGATAATCATCGTAATTTGTAGGTCTCGTATTTTTAACTAGACATCAAGCAGGAATTCTTTAATTATCACCCTAAGCATCACTCATCAATCCATAGCTGATTACATCAATAAAGAAGTATTCTTAATCATGGAACCTTGATTTAGAAGTAGCATCAATCTTTCTATGGTGCATTATTCCTAAAAGAAACAAAATTCGCCACCATTACTACTTATTTTAATGGATGAAAAGCTGACGAGGAACGCAAAGCAGGGAAGCCTGTTTTCTTTATATGGCAATGATTAAAGAAAGATTCAAAGTATTCCCCTTTAAATTATGCTCTAATCGGATCCTCTGAAAAAACATAGTCCCTTCACGTTCAGGATGCTACCTACCTTGCTTCATATTTATGTACTATAATCAAACTCATGGTTTCTCTCTAAACCTATGGTCCTCAATAGCACACTTTATTAATATCCAAAATCGATTTTGATACTAAATGTCACGGTTTACGATTGTGGATGGAAACTGACTTGGTTCTGATTCCATAGGGGTCATTTTTAAAAAAATCAAATTCAAGGTAAAAAAGTTTTTAATTAAAATTTTCGAATTTGGATTGAGGTTAGATTTCAATAGACCCGACAAATTTAATTCGAGATTCGAATCGATTTACTCGACCTGAAACCTGATATAGACCCAAATTTAATGGTCTAAACTTGACCCAAACCCGAAGCAATCCGAACCGAACTAAAATTGAACCGAATTTTAGTTGAACCGAAAATCCACCCGAATCAAAAAGCAATTCGAACCGAACGACCCAATTATCGCCTCTTAATTTCGATCTATCATTGTCCACCTCAACAAAATTACCAAACCATCCATCTTTACCTTTCTGACTAATCGTATACTTTTCTTAGAGTTTTTGTACTTTTATTATAATCCATAACATTAAATTATTTTTATAATGTTTTATAATATGTATACTATTTAATTTTGCAAAAAATAATATAATAATAATAATAATTTGATATTTTGAGGCCGATAGGTAAGAGTTCAAAGGAATTTATTTTTTCAAGTTTAACTATTAAAATTTTAAGAAACTGAACTTATAACAGGGTGGAATATTACTAGTAGCTCAAAGAGTTTAGATATCAGAGTAAGCATATTTAATTGGTTGATTAACTTGTTCATTTTGTTTTCTTATATTCATTTAAGTCATAATTTTAGATCTCCAAGAGCACTCCTTCTTTCTTTTAGAATTCTCTTTCTCCCCTCTAAATAAAATTAAGATTAAAATTAGAATTTATAAAAAAAAAAGTTGTCAAAAATCACGACCTACATCAACACGTAAGGTATTATTTGTTTGACTCACAATTTTATTTTACAAATAATAATAGTTAGTTTTATTGAACGAAGAGAAAATATAATAAAATTACAAGAAGAATTTATGAAATAAGAGTAAATTAATTATATTATTCGGTAATTTTCCCTAAAATCAATGATGTGCAAAAAACTAACCACTCAAACATAAAAATATGATTAGACAATTAAAAGATTAATACTTAACCAAAAAACTTTAAAAAAATGATAGATAAACAAACATTATTATCGTTGGTACCATCAACACTAACACAAAAATGTATATAACAACGATCGCACGTTGATAAAACTGATTTTACCACAACTCAACAGAAGACTATCTTTAGTGATTGCAAGCGCCTATCAATACAAGAAAATTAATCTGAAAGCTTAAACCAAAGATAGATCAACATGATAATTAAATAACCGCTATTTAAAAAGACGGCGCTAAATTAACCCTCAAAATTAATAAAAACATATTACAACAGCAGAGAAAATGTGTTGTAAAAACAGAAAAACGTTCACCATTTACATAAAAATAGAGAAGACTTATTAAACCAAAATACACATTTAAATAAAAAAAAAAGAAGATGAAGGAGAATACAGTAACTATTATGGCAAGATATGGATGAATGATGATAACCGTATGACCAAAGGCCATAAGCACCACCTCCTAAAGCCATGAGTGGGGGGAAAAAGTAGAGAGAAAAAATGTTAAAAGGTAATTCTTACACGCTCAAGACCAACTCAGCTACACAACAAATGAGGGATTCCTGACCGTCTATAGAACTGTGACACTATTTCCGCAGGAAATTCACAATTTTACGTATTATAACCTCTGCAATAATAGAAACGAAAAGTGTCGAGAATATTAGTTTGTTGATAAGTTAGTGTAAAATCAAACCGTTAGTATTGATTGGATAACAATAAACAGAATTAAAAGAGATATAAAGAAATTGTGATGTGGTATAAAACATTTTAGTTTTAACAATTCTAAAAAAATTATTTTAGATTTTCTCCAAGAAAATAGAGCGCATGTGGACGTGTCAAAGACACATGTCACCACGTTCACAAGCCAAGCCGGCGGCACATGCGTGCGGGAGAATTGTTTAACTATATTCGATAAGGGAGAATAAGAAAGACTTTTTAAAATGCCCTTTTCAAGAGATGTACCCTCCCAATATGGGATGCATATAACCAACATGGTTTAAGGTTGTTAATTCCATGTTAGACATGTTAAGGTTTTAGAGGAATTACAATGCGCTCCACTGCTCGAGAACTTGAGCCTGCAAAAACGATGCCTTAATATATAGCAGAACTGACACATATACACCATCGTTTCAGCTGAAGCAGATCACCATGGATTCTTGCTTGTAGTGCAACATAGGGTTGAAACAAAAATACCAACTTTAGATTGCCAGTGAGGAAGAGGTAATCTGCATCCCAAGGACTAGGCGCATGCAGCAAACAAGCATGCATGCTGATCCAAACCTCAGGATGCAGATTACCCGGTCCTTACCAGCTCTATCAACTTTTCTCTTTTTTTTGTGCAGAGAAAACTAAGGCTGAGGTTGAGGCCTTCATGCATGAGAATACCCAAATTTATAGTGAAGATTTATTCGACTTTCATTTTGAGTCTCCTATTATTAAATTTAATATTGTATTAGATTGAAAAATAACTGACATGGAATAAGGTGCTTGCTTCAATGGCGCATCATCGATCATTGATTTTGTTCTTCACAAACCAATGATGTCCCATAAGCAATGACTGTGTGCCCATCTTGACTGCTTTTTCCTCATGACTTGAAAAATCTTCCCTGGAGTGGCCAGCCTACTTATAGAAAAGGTTCTCCTCATTATGTATATATTGATAATAGTGAAGAAAAAGAAACATTCGTTTGCCAAAACCTATCACTATGAAACAAGAAAGGGTTTCCAGTATACTTGAAGCTTACATTTCCCAATGGAAGAATCTTCTGTTCTGTTGCAGTATCTGGTTTCGTGGTCTCCGCAGCATATTCTATTCTCTTGCCACTTCACTGTCCAGTGTCCACATCTTACAGAGGCCTTGTTCGGCTCATGATTAATACTTGGTGATGTTGCAGATGGTTTTAACCATGGTGAACCAGGGCTGATTGGATGCATGTTTAG
This sequence comes from Hibiscus mutabilis, assembly GCA_019671005.1. NCBI lineage: Eukaryota > Viridiplantae > Streptophyta > Magnoliopsida > Malvales > Malvaceae > Hibiscus > Hibiscus mutabilis. The sequence goes on from CM033712.1 coordinate 82,360,665, forward strand.
CAGTTTATGCAATGCAGCCAAACCAAGCACAAACTATTGGTGTGGGAATCATATGTCATGTCGGATGTGATAAGCAGTCATCAATCATCTTTGTGTTAACATCAGACAAGGAAATGGAACATGCGTCTGATTTTATGTATGGAAACCGTCAACATTATTATGCTCATATGCTGAAAGAAGCAAAAGCCAACTTAATTAAGACCTTAGAATAAATTCCATGCTAACTTTCCACCTGCATGCATCTTATGCCTAACAACTTCGCCCCAACACTTGCTTCAATGTAATGTCGCTGCCATTTATGCAATCCAGTGGCCCTCTGCATCATGGCGTGCATATTTCGATTTTAATCAAATTAATCGAAGAATTCAGTTAATCAATCAGTGGTCGAAATGATTTCGATCAGAGTTAAATTAGAAATTTTTGAGAAAGTTAGTTATTGATTAATTCAGTTCAAAATTAATTAATTAATCAAATTAATTAAAATTTTAATATTTAATTAATATATTTTCATCACACACGTAAACTTTAAAACTCAATTTTTATATTTTAAACCTAAGGTGTTCGAACAAACGGTTAACTTGATTATTAACCGAACTGAATTAATTTCGATTAATTCAATCGATTTTCCTCCGACCAGGGAGGAAGAAAAAAGAATAAAATTGCGGGTCTAATTCGTATATTAGTACCTCAATCATGTTACAATTTTTTTCGTTCAATTAAAAAATAAATAGTAAAATTAGCAACAGTCCATAGCCAACAGTCATTTTTCAATATATTGAAATGAATAACAAAGCTTTTGGTCAATAACCATCGTTTGTAACTTAATATCGCTTCAACTACAAAAGAATTGAACAATGGCAGCCAGTCCGATCTGCGTGGAGGCAGGTTACAAACAAGTCGCATACAAATCGTGCATAAGTGCTAATTCTATGAATGTTGGAACACTACACAATGATGTACTTCAGTCATTCTCAGAGTGCTAACTACCTATACGTGAACAAAAAAAATATACCCATGGCAACAAAACCAAAATTTAACCGACTTCTTTCCCCTTTCACCCTGCCAGAAACTGGAGTATGAGAGCTTGTTAATAACTCGTAGAGATGATTTATAGAAGCATCTTCAGAGTCTCGTAGGTCATGAAGACTATGCCTACACCAGGAACCACCTTGTAGTACTCGGGCAGAATCCCTCTGTACAAGCCACCAAGGCCTTCAGACTGGATTATGTGCTTGAAAGTCCCACACAACCCAGTTTTGTAAACACGAGCCCGCCCAGCAGCTCCTTCCAGTTGCATTTGTCTCCTTACAAGATCAACAGGGAATGTCACTGCAAATCACCAGCAAAGTAAAAGGAAGTCACGCGGAGATCAGACGCAACTTCTAAATAATCAAGGAGATCAGGAGAGTCGAACAAAGGGCAGGGCTGCAGATTATTAACCTGTTGATGATGCAATGCCTGAGAGACTGCCACAAGCTAGACTAACCATAATAGTGGAATCATTGGGCCTATTGTAAAGTGAAAGAAAATTTCAAAAAGATTTACAGCTTAAAGGCACCAAGTAGAGAAAACACAAAAGAGGACATGTTTTCGATAAATCTGAACCGATAAGAAATTTACCTTTGCAACTGCCAATAAGATCTCAAAGACTCGTAAATCGAAAAGCTTATTGCTAAGTTTGGTCCAACACCCTGCATCGGATATAGCACACTGCATGAGCAATTGCAGACAATAAGATAGGGGAAAAAAATCAAGAAGAACAATTCATATACCAATAGTGTTGCTCCAAGTCCTTTATACAAGCCCAAAATTCCTTCTTCCCTGTAAATAGTATGAAAAGTGTGCCAAATACCTCTGTAGTATATAGAATTTCTCTGCAAAGTTCAGACGAATGGTTGAAATCAGGGTAAGAACAAAAACAGTAAAACTGTATGCATAAATGTGGATCAGCAGACTACAAGTGAACTGTGTTCAAATGGTGTGCAATGCAAGTGCTTTACTCACTCAGATATTACTGAAATTACCTGTGCTGCAAGTCGTGTCCTTACAAGATCGAAAGGATATGTAGCTGAGGCAGCAGTCATTCCAGCCAACCCACCCCCCACAAAGTGCACACAGAGATTAGCACTGGCATTTTTCCCTTCATTTTCCAGACCAAAAATAGATTGCAACAACTGCAAAAAGAAAATGAAGGAATGAACGAATGAAATGAAAAATCCTACTGGTAACTACAAAACAAAGCCATGATATAAGAGAGAGAGAGAGCATACAATCTTGTAGCGTTCATAGGCATAGAAGTTGACAGCAGAATAGGGAAGTCGATGAGCAATGGTAACCAGATTGCCTTTCCAAAATGCTCTGAAACCTTCTTCATTAATTATTCGTGAAGCCTCACGCCATATGCTAGTTTTGCTCAATGATGATACATCCGAGTGCATTCCTTGCACCTGAAAAATTATGTGATCATTCAACGGTTAAGGTAGATCGTATTTAAATGCTTAATGTAACAGCCAGCAGCATTAAACTCGGGATCGGCATTCTGAAATATAGAATATAATTCAAAATCATTAAGGTGCAGCTAAAACTCTGTTATTTCATGCTCAATTTGACTTAAATGCCTATAGAATACACTAAACACCTAAACACGTGGATTGGGCTGATTTTAAATAGGGTCAATCTAGGTCAACTCAAGTCATTTTTTAAAATTTTAGGTCCGGATCATTCAAATTTACTGGTTGGATTTTTGAGTTGAGTCTCTTAAGTCCAAGCCATTTCGCAAGTTCGAAATCGGGTTAAACTAAACAGGTCAAGTGTTGGGGTTCGGATTAAAATTTACAGGTCTACCCACAACTTAAAATACAATTCACAACCAATTTTGCTTTAAATTTCACAGAAAAAGCCTAATGCCCTAATCCCAACCCAGACGAAAACATACAAAATCATGAAATACCCAGACCAAATTAGCAATAAAAATCAATAAAATAGTTAACATTTTATTTTCAGATAAACACAAGAAACAACTGTAAACCATACCTGAAATAAGATGGTTAGACGAGCAAGAGGAGCGGTACAAGTCTTGGCAAAAGCACCGGAAATACCACCGGCGAGAAGCTGTTGAATCGTTCCAATCGGCGGATGCAACCCCTGCTTTGAAGAATGGCCTTGTTTCTGTTGCGGTTGTAAGAACTTTCTGGCCCCGGCATCTACGACGGCACCGTGAGCTGAAGTCAAAGCTCTTTGGCCACCTTCAACCACCTCCCCAACTCTTGCCTCCATATTCATAATATCTCAAACCTTTCTCGTTTCGTAAAACAAATGGGGTTCTGGGATTTGATAATCACATGGGTTTTAAATAAAGGAATGGGAAAATTCAAGGGAAATAGGTATTTATATGTTGAGTTTGGTAGAGTTTGAAGCTTGAAGTAAAAGAAAACGGGAGAAACCCTTGTGTGTGGGATTTGGCGGTTTAAGGCAATCTTGGAGCTGGGTATAGTTTAGGAATATGCTTTCTTCTTTTGGTCAAATTCTGATTTTGGTCCCTCTATTATGTCAGAATTTAATATTTACTCTTTGTAAGTAAGTTTATATAATTTTATTCCCTTGCTTACATAATAACATCTGCGGGATCACTTTCCTAATGAATCTTTATAATATCAATTACGATTAATTTAATAATAAATCAGATATTATGTTTATCAATAAATGTATATTATTAACACCATAAACTATTTGATATTCTTACTAACAAAGAAAATCTATTTATACAATTCAGGATAAAGTACATCCAAGATTACTCAACTATAAGTACGGTTTTATTTTGACCACCGAACTATGAATTTTTTAATTAAGCCACTAAAATTTTATTGTGTCATTGTTTTTTTGGATGGTTAATTTATTGAAATAACTAATATTAGGAGCAAATTGCTAAGATCTATAAGTAAGGACTAAATATATAATTACATAAATTTACTTAATTATTACGACATTATTTTCCTCAAAAGTTAACAGTAAATGATTTAATTGAAACTACTTTAAAAGTTTAATGTTTTGTTTGACAAAATTTATAATTTAATGGTTAAAATAGAACCAAATCTATAATTCGGTGGTCTCGACTCTTGAATGTATTTTACCCTAAAATTTATATGTAACTAAAAGGACAAAAGGAGGAAAAAATTACTTTCTTTTTTGACAAAAAGGAGAGGAAGAAATTACTTTGAAGTTTAAATAAAAGAAAATTCCAGTCTCTCTATTAGTGTTATCATCTTTTTCTCATGGTTGAATGAACCATGGAATATATCAGATGCATGCACATTTTCCACGTTTACCACGTGGGAACTTACAATGAACCAAAAATCTGATAGACCATAGAATAATGATAGTGTAGAAAATATAAAAATATCATATAAACCAAATATCACTTCCTTTGGACTTAATAAGTGTCTTAGAAGAGAAGCGAGTAATGTTCATCTTAAGAAATACGATTTCAAATGATTTTATTTACAAAATATATGTTTATTGTCAAAAGATTAAAAATATCTAAGAACAAATACTATTTTGTAATCACGTTTAGACTATTAAAAAATATCACTTTCTTTTAAAATTATACTATATAGCATATTTTAAAAAAAATAATTATTAATTCAACGTTAAGAAATTGTTGAGCTGTTTTTTTATCATTTAATTAGTACATTTTATGTATAGTTAATTGTTGACTTTAAAAAATAATTGTGATATAGTTTAAATGAATATAACATGTGTCAAAGTATATAGGTGACTGTTTTTGGCAACAACAATATTTGGACATAATTTTCATGTTGAAAATTTCATAAAATAACTTTCATGTTGAAAAATTATGGTGTTAAAACCAAAACATAACATAATATGGAATATAATTTATGATTTACTATGTCAAAATCATTAAGAATAAAATAATAGATGAGAAAGCGTATCTGAGTCAATCGATAAAGTAAAATTTTTGAATCTGGACGTTAAAATCATGATTTTTTGATATTGTTCTTTCAAGAAGATAAATTTTCACTTGACGGGGAAGAAGATAAAAACAAGTTAACATATTCCTTGAGGACCACTACCTCTTTATATAACTGATTATTAAACTAACTATTAAATATTTATAGCTATGTTATTCGTTAAACTGGGGCAAAACAAAAAAAAAATAGTTTATAGTGTCATAATTTAAAATTTTTATAAATGGTTTTTTTTAAGTAGGTGGGGCGAACAATAAATGTCAATTTCTTTGCAAGAGGTTTTAGTTTTTTAATGAGTTCCAATATTTATTTAAAATTATATTAATTTGTGTTAATTTTATTTTTTAATATTATTTTATATTAAATTTGTAAAGAATTTTTTTTTTTTACAAAATTTTTATAGCGTCATGTGACCCCTTTTGGTTAAGGTGGCTCCACGCATGCTTATTACTCCACCTCCCTAAACAAGGTCTAATTCTCTTGCCACCTTTCAAAAACAACAAAAATGAATAACCCTTAAAAGTGGCATAAAAAAAAAACAGAAAGAGTCGGGCTTCTAACGTATTCTACATCGGCTTTCTCTTAGACAAAAGAGTGATCATATTCATACCTCATCTATCTCTTTTTTATATATATAAATTTGGAATAATTCAATAATTTAGTTTATTTTATAGATTTAGAAATGTTATACGTATATCATTGTTTTTGTCATTTAGGCTTATATCACAAATTAGTATATAAAGTATATTAACTTTTTCATTTAAATACCTAAAGTATTTGTTGGTCAAATTAAGTATATTTTTAATTAAATTAGGTACCTAAAGTATTTTTTTTACCAAAATAGGTATTTAAAATATTTTTTTCGTCAAAATAAATGCCTAAAATATTTTTTGTTAAAATAGGTACCTATTTGTTAATATATTTTTTAATTAATGAACATAACAACTTTTAATAACCTAGATGAAATATATATATATACCTCGCAAAGAGAGAACTTGTTTTTTCCTTTAATATATATATATATATACTTTAAGTACTTATTTTGTCAAAAAAAAATACTTTAGGTACCTATTTTGATAAAAATAAATAAACTTTAGGTACATATTTTGACAAAAAATTTCTTTAGGTACTTATTTTGATCAAAAAATAAACTTTAGGTACTTATTTTGATGAAAAAATACTTTAAGTACTTACTTTAACGAAAAATACTTTAGGTACCTATTTTGATAAAAAAAATACTTTAGATATTTAATTTAACCAAAAAATATACTTTAAATATTTATTTTTATCAAAAATACTTTAAGCACTTAAATAAAAAAATTAATATACTTCAAATACTTTTTGTAATATAAGCCAAATATTTGTTTGCGATCTATCTTTTAAAGTTTGTATGATTACATGAACGTATATTATTACCAAATTTTTGGCGTGAAATATTAACAAGATGAACAGGTTCTTAAATATTAATAGGGTAAGTTTACACCGTTCTTCACTTAACTATTTTTTCATTCTTATTTTGATTATTCAACTTTTAAAATTTTTAATCTATTCACTCAATTTTGAACATTAAACTTTTTTTGGTCACTCTATTATTAAATAATTAATATTGTTATAACATAGTATCTTACATCAAAATGATGTTTTATGTATCTACAAAAATTAAAATTTAGACTAAATCGACGTCGTTTTAAATATATATAAAAAGTTTTTTTCTTTTTTTTTTTCTCTCCATCAGCTTGAACAAATCAAATTTTGACCACCGCACCAGTCGCTATTCTGACCCCCATCGGTGACGCCGATAACTTCCAAAATTTCACACCGTACTCGTCTTACCGTTTTGAACGTGAAGCTGGTGTAACCCTAGCCTCACTTTTCAATATCCTAAGCAACACTTCCTCAAACCTAGATTTTCTCGACACTAATACCAAGTTGTATCACTGAACCATGCGATCTTCAGTCCTCCACCCACCTTATTACCTTAAAATTATATTTTCTAAACTATTATTACTTTAATTATTAAAAAAAGTATTGTTATCATGTATATTAATTAAAAATTTCATGTCATCACAAAGTTGGAAAAAAAATAGAGTGATCAAAAGAATTTAATGTTCAAAGCTCAGTGAGTAAATTAAAATTTTAAAAGGTGAGTGATCAAAATAAGAGTAAAAAGATAACTGAGTGATGAATTGTATAATTTACTCATGTCAATAATACTAATCTTTTCAGATTTAAATTATTCAAGTTTAAAATTTAATTTTTTATTTGTCAAAAAAGATTAATTGTTTATATCGGCTCATTGAAAGTTCATATCATTTGTGAATGAGAATTCGAATTCTATCGGAGAATTTTGAATTGTTAAATTTTTATGATCAAATCAAATTTAAAGTCGAATCAAATATTCGAATTTAGATTTAAAACTAACAAAGATAACGTTCACCAAACTTTCGACCAAGCCACCGATGGAGTGGACCACACACTTACCCTTTTCCTTTTTCGACTCCTCAAACTCTGAACCAAAGCAAAACGTATAAAGAAAACCCCTCTTTCCCCGCCTCTTCCGGGGGCAGAAAAAAGTGGGGAAATTATGGCCTGCGCCCCTATTCCCCTGTTTAGCGTTTGATATTTGATCGATTTGAGTAATTTTTTTAAATTATTAGAGTTTATAAGTCTCATTTTACGATTCAAATTTTATTTAAAATTTATTCAAATCGAGTCGAGTTTATGGAATTCAAGTATAGTTGAATCGAGTCAAATTTTTAAGTTTTTGTACAAATTTATTGTAATTATTTATAATGTTATAATACATATTGATTCCAATTTAAACGATTTTCTATATACATGTACGATATACATATATAATTTCACATAATATATCGGGCATAATTGACAGACTCAACTTGAGCTTAAAAAATATCAATTAATTTTTAAAAATTTTGAGTAAATCAAATTTCTATTTTATAACTCAAATTTTATTTAAAATTTTTTCTGAATATTTTTTTTTCTCAAACCTTGCCCAGCCCTCCCCTGTATGCCCTCAGCGTAAACAAAATCATCATATACACGTTACAATCCTGTGATAATTTAAAGATGGAAGAAAATAATTAGAGAAACCAAATACCTAATCATTTACACCCAATTCCCAAAGCTGTTTGTTTCATTACGTGCAGAATACAATGAAATGCCCATTTCTTAGGCCTTCGATTTGATGGCCTCGACATTATATAAAAAGGTTTCTATCTCGTAAATTATAAATTTACAGAAGAATTTTACGCCACTACTTTGTTGGTAGACATTTCTATAAGAAAATGGCACGAAGGCAGTCATTTTGACTACTCTTTGTTTCATGTTGCATTCTGATAACATATATTGGATTTATCTACGTGGAACTTCGTTAGTATTATACACTATCAGATTTAAATAATGGCCTGGGAAGCTTCTCTTCGATCAACTTTCAACCTACAAAATCATGCAAAAGCTGCCCTCCGATTTGATTTTGTGCTTCGTACCCACCGATTACATACCCTTCATTATTTACCTCGACCCTGATGCCGAACCGCTGAACTGCATTCATAGGAAAGGGCTCTGATAACCCAATACCATTATTCTGATGAAGACCCAGTGTCAAGGAAACGCCACCAGTACTTCCACCTGCCATGCTAACACCAGCACCAATTTGTGGATGGCTCGACATGCTGTTGAGCGGTAAGTTGAGTGGTTCACCTCCCATAGGTATATCTGTGAGTTCACTTCTCGTTCGCTTCGATGGGGTATCTTGAACCCTTTGGGTTGATGTAGCTGGATGTTTGGATCCAAGAGAGTTCACCGAAGACAGATGATCACCCAACTTGTTGGCATTTCGGTCCTTTTGGGATGCCTTTTGAGCTTGTTTTGTTTCCAGCATGTGTATTTCTTCTACCATTGGCTTCCACAGCCTTACTCTTGCATTTATAAACCAATTCGAGACCTGGTTCAAAAGAGTATGCTTTCAAGGCTTAAATAAGCACAAGTCCCAATTTGATGTTAACATGGAATTGCTAATTAAATCAAAGAATAAATGGTTTGCATTGCAAAAGGCAATTTAATGAACGTAGGGACGACGGTTAATGGCACACCTGGCTACGTGATAGACCGGTTTGTTTTGCCAACATTAGTTTGTCTGTATCGGTTGGATAGCTAAAACATAAAATATAAATGTTAATGAACTAACGCATGCATATAAGGTTTTCAAGGAAACAAGATTAAGGATTTTCTCTATGGGGTTCAAGTACTTACGGGTGTAGAAAGTGTTCAAAAAGCCATGCTCTGAGTACAGTTACAGCACGCTCAGGAAGGCCTCTTTGAGGCCGCCAAACTGGTTGGTGCTCAGGGAACACGGAGTCGTGAACTGGCCGATTATAAAAGCTTCTGTTGGAGCATCCAAACCTCGGACCCTCATCTTTTCCGGGGCTTATCTGACCATGAGCTTTGTTAGTGAACTGAAGCTGGTCGGTTATTGCAGTCTTCAAGAAACTGAAATGTTTAGACAATGCTTTCAACGCCAAGTTTGCGTATGGAGCGGCATGGCCCAGTCCAGCAACACATTCAAATGATGCAACTACAGCTTGCATCTGTTGATAGTATTGCTTGTACCTCCCGAAGACCTAATAATGATAAATACGGTTAGCAAGTTGCAAAGTTTGATGATACTGACAAACATAAACCCATTCAAAATAATGTGGCTAAATTATAAAAAGGGTAAAGAACGTGATCCTCGACTTACTGTAACACATTATAAGTTTTGATCGAGTAACATGATCTGACAAAACATTGCTCTAACCTGGGATATTAGTATACTGATAGAAAGCTGAAGAATGATACACATAGCAACATATGTAGTGAAAAGAGAAATCAACAGTGAAGCATACCAAGAGATCCAAGGAAAATAAGGATACTGCCTCACTAGGACATTGTTGAAGGCTGTGCTCAATCTAGGACGGACGCTGAATTTTATGTTATAGGGGGCGAACTTATAAATTTTCGGGGGGGGGGGTGGGGGGTGGGGGGGGTGGATAATAGATTTTCAACTATAAAAATTTTCTAATATGAATTTCAAATTTTTAAGAGGGCGACTGCCCCCTCTAACTGCCCTCTTGGTCTATCCCTGTGCTCAATGCTTAACAGGTAAATAGAACAAAAGACATTTTAACATAATATAGTGTCCCATGAGAAATACAATGCATTGATCTTTTTATGGTAGACAGTCAAATTAGCACCCATCTACGGGAAGGAAATTTGGTGCTTCCTTCACACCGCCATGTCTTCTCCCTAAGATGGAACACACTAATCTTTCCCAACAGGTAACACAATGGTATTCAGACGGAATTTCACCCCCCCACCCCACATTTATATCGTCTAATCATCTGTATATTCTTTTATATATCCCAACCGATAGATAGTAGCTTTGAAGAACAAACACATCCTTAAAGGAAAGATCCGGACGATAAGCGAAATCTAAACTAGCCTATAAAGACAAGGGCAACGATTATTAGCCTAAACACCAGTCACTAATTAATTCCATAGTAGTTCATAAGTTATCCCAATAAATAATACCATTCCTCCTGACTTACTGATTAAAAAACAAGCCAATCCAATAAGCAAAACTCAAAAGTAATCACTCCAAGCCATTCTGTACTATATCCCATCAACTTAAATGAAACGATTCCAATCAAGCCAGACAATAACAAGCATGAACACCTGAAAACAGATTAATTTCTGGAATTCATTGCATTTCTAATTACAACATAAAATTGGACTTACTAAACATAGAGTAATCAGTCCATCTATACAAACGTGCGCGCACACACATACATATTTATATTGTTCGGCACAAAAATATAATATTCACCTGTTAGCTAGCACTAGTTGTATTATAGTAATTAAACGCAGCTAAGCTCTATCCGGCAAAAAGTAAATATTGCAAGCTACTTGTCTTCTGTAGGCAGCTTGCAATAACCAATTATGCTTTCCACAAACTTTTTGGGAGTATATATCTTTTCAAATGGATTCCTTTACATTACTTTAAAGCATATTAAGCCCCAAACCGGGCGACATTATCACTTATTACAAGTCTTTCTATGATTGTCAGACACTTTACTAACACCAATCTTCCTGCATATATTCCCCTCCTTTCACCTTTTCATAAAGAGATAATAATATACATTTTTTGTGATCACCGAGGCCATTCATCAAGAACAAGAATCCAATTCGCACAGTATCAAATCGAGGAAAGGCTTTTAGTATTAAACTACTGAGGAAAAAAACCTTTAATGTCACGGAATCGATATTAGATGGCACCAATAATGCATGCAATCAACACCTCAAAAATTGCATGTTGGTTCCATATCTGACTAAACCTAACGCCATTTAATAGTAATAAATAACCAGAGATTGACAGCAATGCTCGGGTTTCACAAAGAACCATCTCCAAGGAGGATTAAAAGGGGATCAGGGACACGGGTCCAAATAAAACTTGGATATGCTACAAATTTAAGGGCAAATTGAAGGGGAAAACACGCACATCAAAACGTAAATTGCATTTTCTAATACCTCGTCAAGCATTGAAATTAGCCTTGATTTCTTTCCTCCACTCTCGCCGCCATCTCCCACTCCAAGAGATTCATCAATAATTGCAGCAGCACTCAGATTCTGCAATGGAGATTCCATCAAACTAGAGTCGGGGATGATTTTCTCAACGTAACTTCCTCCACCCACATCGCATAGCCCATCTAATAACTGTTCTGCCGGCCTCAGAAACTTTGATCCCTTCAGAATCGAAGCATAGCCCGTGAAAGGACCGAGAGGGACCGAGCTCCGGGAAACCTCATTCGAAGTAGAAGCCACATATCCAGTGGGAGTAACCTTGTCGTTATAGACAGCAGAGTCGTAGCTTTGTAGATTTAGCCCCATAGGAAGATTGTTTTGGTGAGTGTTTTGAGAAGATAGAGAAAGAGACAAGCCTTGGCCGGTGGCACTAAGCTCGGGTTTATATACGACGACTTCGGCACCGTTATTATAGGACGAGTGATCGAAGTCTCTTAGGTTTTGAAGGCTTTGAGGGGCATAAAGAAATGGTTGTTGTTGTTATTATTATTATCCATGTCTTGAATCGTGCTAGGGTTCAAGGGTAAGGACGCCCGTGAATTCAAATAAGGATGATAAGTCGAAGAAGAAGAAGAAGAACTGTTGACGATCCCACCAACAAAGCCCATGAAATTCACGCCTTCTTTAACAACACAAATGGAATTGTTTTTACCAGTCTGGTGATGGAAGCCTTGGCTACCACCAGCAGTGGCAGTTAACAAATCAGAAGAAAGAAGAGAAGGGTCGTAGAAAGGATGAAAACCCGAGGAAGCTGAAAGACCAACAGCCGTGGATTCAAAACAAGCCGGGTGGTTTTGATCCACAACTCTTAGCTTTTCTCTCCTGCTTTGTTGTGGGACATGGTAGGGCTCAAAACCCTCCGCCATAGCCACTCAAGAAAAGTAAAAAGTCTAGGGAGAGAGAATGAAAACCAGTCAAGAAAGAGCACTGCAACAAGAAAAGATTAAAGTAGAGAGAGAGGAGGATATATGCTTGAAATTTTAGAGTTAAGAAGTTAAGTTTGGATTGGGATATAAAGAGAAAGAGAAAGGTGGTGATTATTATTTTTGAGAAGGAAGGTGATGATGATCTTTTTATCTTCAGCAGCTGAAAACATGGCAGAGGGAGGGAGGTGGCGGTGATACGTTCGAGAGACTGAGATTTTCTGAGATTTTGGGTATGGGATGCACAGTAAGTACTTCACGAACTTTTAAATCTTTTGATTTTGCTTGCACCAGCATAACAAACTCCATCTCATACTCATAGTTGTCGCTCACTCACTTCTCAAACAATATCTCTTTCTTATCTTTGTTTCTCCGTTCCTGGAGAGGAACCGATGCGGAGATCATAGGGTTTGGTGAAACTGGAGGATGACCGGCTACTTCCTGTAAATTATTCAACATAACTGTGTTGCAGATATTTCTGACAGAAAGTTTGGGGGAGGAGTTTTGTCGTTTTTCGAAGCCTTTTGGTCTTTTATGCCCTGGGGTTACTCTTACCAGCAAATCAATTATCAAACTAAAGAGAATTGGTTGTTTTTTTTATAGATTTTTTTATTAAGGACGAGCGTTCGATCGAGTGAAATTGACGTATCATATTTTACAATTCAAATTTTATTTATTTTTATTTTATTTTATTTGAATTTATAAAATTTGAGTCTAGCCGAGTTAAATTTTTGAATTCCTATACAAATTTAATTGTAATTATTTATCATATTATAGTATTATTTAATTCGACTTTAAATGATTTTCTCTAATTATATAAGATATGCATATATATATATAAGGATATGATCCACTTACACAAAATGTAAAACTCATAGTTTTACATGTTTTGTGGATCATTTGATGGGCGAAATTGATGGATAAAAATCACATGTCCTTTTTCGATATCTTTTTCTATGTCCAATACTAAAAATTTAAATTTCAAGCTCTAACCAAAAATTCTAAATTCTAAACCCTACACCCTAAAAAATACACCATACCCTGAATTCTCTAAACCCTAATCACAAACCATAACCTTAAACCATAAACCTAATTTTTAGTATAGGGGCATATATAGAAGCACCGAAAAGGGGCAGAAGATTTCTATCCGAAATTGAAAGTTGAGATCAACTCCTTGTTTTTTCCAAATGACAATCTTCACATAACCCACTATTAATCTTAGTAATCTATTTCACCAATCTAACAATTCCAAAAGCTTGTAAAAGTTTAAAAAAACTTACAATATGTAACTGGATCATATATATATATATATAAAAGAAAATTTTAAATATTCGACTCAAACTTAAAAATCAATCTAGTAATTACTAAATAATGTTTTGAGGTTTATGGTTAAGGCTTAAGGTTAGGGTTTAGGGAATTAAGGTAGGTGTAATTTTAAGGGTTTAAGATTTAGAATTTGAAATATTGGGTTATGACTTATAATTTAATTCTTTAGTGTTAAAACATAAAAAAGAGCACCAAAATGACAGAATAATTTTATTAGTTTTTATTAACTATCGTAATAGTAACTTTTTGTTTTATAAAGGCTTGTTTTTTCAAAAAAAAATTAAGAAAAACAATGTTTTAGTCACCTACATTATCATTTTATAACATTTTGATGATTTATGTTATCGTTTCTAATGTTTTGATCATTGAAGCGTTAAGTGTTGTTAGTTTGATGAAGTGACACGTTAGTAAAATGAATTATTTTTTACTTCAACCTATAAACTTTAGATAAATACTAATTTTACCATTAAACTTTAAATAAAATACCAACTCAAACCCTTAAATCCAACCAAGTCACTCACCGCCGTCGATTGTTGGACCCTAAATTTTCCTTTCACCTTTTTTGGCTTCCCAAACGTAATGTCGCGTACTCCACAGATCTAACTTAAAACCCTTCAATTTTTTTATAAATAAACCATAATAATACATTTATCATTAATATTTTTAAAAATAAAGACAACAAAAATTTAAATTTATATTATAATCAAATCCATAAATAATTTGTTTATAATATTGTTATATTATAATGTTTTGTTGTTGTTAATAATGTTAATTATAATTTTTAGATCCACTAGCAACACTCTTCTTATGTCTCCTAGAGTCTCTTTTTCCTTCCCTCTAGGTAAGATTAAGGTTAAATTTAAAATTTGTCAAAAAAATTATAATTTTTAAGGTATTTTATAAAACCAATCCACATAAAATTGATAGTTGTAAATTAGAATAAATAAATTAAGGTATATGTTTTTCACAATAATGTATTATTATAAAAATATCATTAATATAACTTATAGAATAAGTGATAATTAAGATGTTCATTATATGTGGTGTTAAAAATATCACAAACAAAATTATAATATATATATATATATATCCTTTTTGAAGGTGTTGTATATTATTTTATTTTTTTTAGTATATTATAAAAACATATAGTTATATTCCGATTCTCACTCCACTAATAGATGTAAGAAATTACAATAATAATGAATAAGTTGATTTTTAATATAAAATTTGATATAATATTTAAATTATCAAAAAAAATTATTTATAAATTAAAAATATTAAATATTTAAGTATATTTAAAAACACACCATTATATGTATTAGATTAGTAACATATTAAATAAACTAAACAATGTATATTGTTTTTAAATATGTTTTGTTTTTTGTAAATTAAAAAAAAATATAATGTCGCATGTGAGAAGGGCAACATATATGAAAGGCTTATATATTATATTAGTACCTAAAGTATACCAACTTTTTTATTTTGGTACTTAAAGTATTTTTTGGTCAAAATAAGTACCTAAAGTATATTTTTTGTTAAACTAGGTACCTAAAGTATAATTTTTGGTCAAAATAGGTACCTAAAGTATTTTTCATCAAAGTAAGTATCTAAAGTATATTTTTTGGTCAAAATAGGTATCTAAAGAAATTTTTAGGTCAAAATAGATACTTAAAGTATACATATTTTTTATACAAGTTCCTAAAAATTGTTATGTGACATTAATTAAAAGGACTATTATCCTATACACTAGCGGTGGAAACTTTTTGTTTCCATAAGTGTCTTAATTATAGAGTTTAGGGTTTAGAATGTAGAGTTTAGGGTTAGAATTTATGTTGGGCTCGATAATCACAACCGAATTGCTTTCCAAGTGTGGAGAATATTGATTTATGGGTGTTTTTTGTGGAAGCAAAATATAGACAAAATTGACAAATGATTGTGGTTCGGCTTTCTAAACAAAAGCTACATCCGCTATCTTAGCCCATCGCCAATGATTTCACCAGTCCACTAAGAATTCTTCCCCTTTTCTAGGCTTAGGAGGCTACCTTTTACAACCTAGACTCACAACCCAAGTCTAGCATCCAAAGCTCACAAACCGAGTTTTGGGAACACTCTCTAACAAAGAGAAAACTTAGCAAACTAAAAATCCCTCTAAAAGGAAAATGTTTGCACTCTTAAGCCCTCACCAAAATCCTAATACACTTGAGCATACATTAACAATTTGAGCTCACAAGTGTTTTGTCTATACAAAGAATGGAAATTAAGCACTAAGACACATTTGACATCATAATGTTGTTGACAATTGAAGCATTACTCTTTCATAGAAGCTTTGAGGTTTCTTTTATACTCTCAAACGAGCTTCTAGCCGTTGGAGACTATTGAGATTGAATTGGAGCCGTTGGGCCTTTATTTCCCACAATAATTGCAGTTATGAAGCTATCCATATTGGTACGTGGGTAGCCGTATCGGTACCAGTTCTTCAAGAACTAGTCGTTATGCTCTTCACAGCTGATGCATATCGATACGCGTAGGAGCGTATCGGTACGGCCTGCAATTTAAAAGATCGTTAGAAAATAGTCGTTAGGGTTTTTGCCACGTAGGCGTATCGAAACGACCTCTCTCCGTATCGATACGGGCAAGCCCTGTATCGGTACGAGTTTTGGCAGTTTCAAATAAATTGTAGCTGAAACCCTAAGGCGTATCGATACAAGGAATACCGTATCGGTACAGTTACTTGAAAAACTCAAGTTTGGACTTAAAATCATTCCAAAACCTTATAAAATCCATCAAATATATTTTCAAGTTGTTTGGACTTAAAATCATTTTTGAAATCTTTTCAATTTAGTCCAAAACAAATTTTCAATTATTATATCAAAACAAATATTCTAACAATTTTCCCATTTTTGATATAATAAAACCAACTTGAAAAATTATTTGTGATTCCCCCCCCCCACTTTATAAAATAATTTTTGAATAAGAGATTAAAGATTCAAAAGAGATAAAAGCTCCCCCTTATTCATTTGAAAAATCAAAATTTCAAACCATTTATCTCCCTTTTTGTTATATCAAAAAGAATTTGAGTAACTTTAAGTTCAAAATAACAATGGAGGTTAAGGAAAAATTTAACACAAATAAGATTTTTGGTTTAAAAATGGCTCTCATTTCTCAAAGCATCATCAAATGTTAGTGCAACAATTATGATAATTTAGTTGAATTAAAATAAATAAACCAAATTAAAACAAATAAATTCAACTAAATTTTACCACACTTGAACTAAAGGGATGATGTGAGACCTTCCTTCTTCAAGTGCTTTCTTTGTGTGTATGGAGTTCCCCCTAAATATTGTACTTTGTTGATCATTCTCCATCACACCTAAAACAAGACAATCAAGTGATTTTTTGTATCCAAATTGCTTTGGATCCATAAACGTTAGTATCACAAATTTTAATCCCCTTAGAAATCATTTTTCAATTTCATCATTTTTAGTTGAAGTAATTAGTCATTTTGGGGCCCAAATACTTCTAAAACATTTTCCTTTAATAAATCTAGGGGCACTAGATTGTCTTTGGTAAAAAATTTGATTTTCCAAAATTGGTTTTCTTTTCAAGCTCTTTGAAATCAAATATTTTTCTTCTTGAACTTTATGAAGCAAATTTTGTAAATCTATACATTTTTGCTCAAACTCTTTGAGTTTTGCTTCAAGTTCAATTTTGATTTTAAAAATCAAATCATTTTGAATTTTCAAATTTGAAATCATTTTCTTGTTTTTCAAAATGTGATTTTTAAACTCTAAAACCAAATCATCATAGGCGTCTTGTAATTCATCAAAAGAATATGAACTAGAAGTAGATGAATTAGAAGTTACCAATGAATCTTTTTCGATGGCCATAAGACAAATGTTTGCTTGTTCATCTTCGGTAGAGTCATCGTCACTCCAAGTAGCCACATAAACCTTTTTCTTATGGCTTGAAGAGCTTCACCCCTTCTTCTTCATCCTTGATTCTTGTCTTAGTTCTTTCGTTTCTTTCTTCATAAATTAGATGAATTTGTTGAAGAGCCTGGCCACCTCTTCATCTTCTCTTTCCTCCTCACTTAAATCTACATGTTGGCATGTAGAGGTTAGAAGAGCAATGACATTCACATCAATGCCTTGCTCTTTGATATTCTTCTCCTTCTCCATCTTCAAGGGTTGAGACATCACCTCATGGGTGAGCAAAGCTCCCACGAGCTAGTCAAGCTTGAGCTCTTTCAAGTTCTTTACTTCTACAATGGCCGTCTTTTTGGACTCTCATGATTCGGGAAGTGAGTATATCAACTTTCGAATGAATTTGTCTTCTGAAATCTCCTCTGCAAGACCTTTGAGTTGATTGACGATTGTGGAGAAATGATCAAACATCCTCTTGATGTCTTCATCTGGGTCTATCTTGAAGTTCTCATACTCAAGTTTAAGAAGGCCGATCTTGGTCTCTTTTACGTCGTTGGTTCCCTCGTATGCGACTTCAAGCTTGTCCCATACTTCTTTGGCACTCCCACAAAAAGACATTTTCGCGTAGATGTATGGGCTAAAAGTACAAAAGAGAATATGCAAAGCCTTGCAATTTAGCTCTATCTTATTGCGATCATCCGCACTCCATTCCGTATTGCTTAGTTGTGGCACGAACAGACCGTCTTCAACAATGTCCCAAATATGATAATCTTTGGATCTCATGAAATACATCATTATATTCTTCTAATAGGAATAGTTAGTTCCGTCAAAGAATGGTGGTTGGTCAATAGATTGCGTCATGGCTTCGGTTGATTGTTTGTCGGTCGAGCTTACCGAGATCACCTCAATAGGATGTAAGTCCTCTCGAATTGAGCCTTGCTCTGATACTAATTTTTGGGCTTGATAATCACAACTGAATTGCTTTTCAAGTGTGGAGAATATTGATTTATGGGTGTTTTTGGTGGAAGCAAAAGATAGACAAATTTGACAAAGGATTTAGAGTGGTTCAGCTTTCTAAACAGAGCCTACATCCACTACCTTAGCTCCTCACCAATGATTTCACCAATTCACTAAGAATTCTTCCACTTTTCTAGGCTTAGGAGATAACCTTTTACAACATAGACTCACAATCCAAGTCTAGCATCGAAAGCTCACAAACTGAGCTTTGGGAACACTCTCTAACAAAGATAAAACTTAGCAAACTAGAAATCCCTCTAAAAGGATAATGTTTGCACTCTTAAGCTCTCACCCAAATCCTAATACACTTAAGCATACATTGACAATTTGAGCTCGCAAGTGTTTGTCTATACAAAGAATGAGAATTAAGCACTAAGACACATTTAACATCATAATGTTGTTGACAATTGAAACATTAGTCTTGCATAGATACTTGGAGGTTCCTTTTATACTCTCAAATGAGCTTATAGCCGTTGGGGCCTTTATTTCCCACAATAATTGCAGTTCTGAAGCTATCCGTATCGGTACACGGGTAGCCGTATCGGTACCAGTTCTTCAAGAACTAGCCTTTATGCTCTTCACAGCTGATGCGTATTGATACGCGTAGGAGCGTATCAGTACGACCTGTAATTTAAAAGACCGTTAGAAAATAGCCGTTTGGGGTTTTTGCCATGTAGGCGTATCAAAACGTTAAGAGGCGTATCGAAACTACCCATCTCCGTATCGATACGAGCAAGCCCTGTATCGGTATGGGTTTTGGCAGTTTCAAATAAATTATAGCTAAAACCCTAAGGCGTATCGATACGAGGAATACCGTATCGGTACGGTTACTTGAAAAACTCAGGTTTGACTACTTTAAAGACATTTAAATCATTCTAAAACCTTATAAAATCCATCAAACATATTTTCAAGTTGTTTGGACTTAAAATCATTTTTGAAATCTTTTCAATTTAGTCCAAAATAATTTTTTAATTATTATATCAAAACAAATATCCTAACAATTTAGGATTAGAATTTAGGGGTTAGGGTTAGGTTTAGGGTAATATGGGTAGGGATTTAGGTTTTAACCTAGAAAACCTAAAATTTAACCCTAAACCCAAAATTCTATCAACAACCCCTAAATTCAAAACTACTACGCTTAAACCCCTAAACTTTAAACCCTAAACGAAGTCCTTAACCCCTAAAACTAATGCACTTGTGTAAAAATATTTCCACAAGCGCTTGTGTATAGAATAATTACTCTAATTAAAAAATACATTATGTGCCTGTTTTAACGAAAAAATATATTTTAGGTACTTATTTTGATCAAAAAATATATTTTAAGTACTTACTCTGACGAAAAATACTTTATGTATCTATTTTGACCAAAATATATATTTTAAATACCTAATTTAATTAAAAATTATACCTTAAGTACTTATTTTGACAAAAAATAATTTAAATTTATATAAAATGACTAATATAAAAAATGGTATACTTTAAATACTAAAAATGAATGGATGAGTTTGCCGTTTTCAACACTCATCCCTGTGATGGGCCGATGCTTTCGATTCTCTTTTTCATCATTACTCTTTATCAATTTCCATTTTTTATTAAATATATTGATTTAAAAAATTGAAATGTAGACACTGTTTTCGGGAAAAAATGTAGACCCTGTTTTGCAATGATTATTTTACTTTTTAGGGCAATGGTTAGATTTCATAGTGGGTGTATTATTTAATTACTTGAAATTTGATTTATATGAGCTACGTGAATATGATATGGAACGTAAAAACCGAATATGATATGAATAAAAGTGTTTACTTTTTTAAAGGGAAAACTACCTAAATAATAATTCAGGTATATGTTGTAAAAAATAATAATTTAGCTATGTTTATGTTTCTGTTATAGTACCTTTAACTTATTTTTTTATAAAATAATAACTAGTGTCATATTTTTATTCTGTTTTGATATCGATTTTTAAATTTTAATAAAAATGATGATGTAATTTATTTTTATTGTGATAATATTTTTTTAAAATATGATTATATTAGTAGTTCCAAAAATTTCTATTTATTAATTTGGTCTTAACTCTATCAATTTAATCATCATCTTAAATTTTTAGATTCAAAATATAAATTTCCCTTTTTTTTCTTTTCTTCTTGCCAAAGTCCTAACTCATCATTGTCCATCAACCCTAACTCACATTACCGATCACTAACAAGATTTTTATAATCAATATTTATTTTACTTTTCAATGGATTTTATTAGAATACAATTAATTACATCCTTAAACAGTTATCTTTCATTAATTTAGGGTGTTTAATGTAATCAATAATGATATAAAAGTTTAAGTTTTAGTGTTTAGGGATTATGGTTTTTAAGATTTATGTTTCAAGGTTTATGATTTTTAGGGTTTATGGTTTATAGTTTTAGAGATCCAATGTTTAGGTTTTTATGTTTTATGGGTTTAGGATTTATAGTTTAGGGTTTGAGGTTGGAGATTTTTTGGTTTTTAAGGTTTATAGTTTTATGTATATGGTTGGGGGTTATGATTTTATGGTTTAATATTTGTGATTTTAGGGTTTAATTTCGGACTAGTCCACGTCGCACATCTAATCTCGGTGGGCGAATCTCCCAGCAGAAATTTTCTGCATACCCAACGCCTTGAACTAGAACCTTCTTAAGCAATATTAAGCTGCTTACCACTTGAACCAACCTCATTAGTTAAAACCCTTATAATTTTTAACACAAAATTTAATAGTCTCATATTATATGCTTTTTTCATAAAAATATATATTACTAAATCAATTTCAAATAATAGAACATATATTTATTATTTTGAAAAAATTTGTCATATTTAGTAAACAGCGGTTCGAGCTAAAATTAGAGGTTTGATCGATCAAATCTGTTAATTTGGGTGTTCGGTAAATAGTAGATTAAAATAGTGGATTGATGTGAAATCTTTAATTTTAAAAAAAGCTGGTAATATGAGCTTTTTGAAATTAGAGGTTTTGACATTAGATTTATAAAGACCCTTTTACTCTTAACAATTATAAAAAACCTTCAAATAACCTAAATTTATTTTTTTATTTTAATTTTTCATCATCACGTATTTACATTGTGATATTTGTAAACTAATATTTTTTCTTTTTTATTCTCATCCATTTATATTTATATTTGTATTTAAATTTAATAATTAATTAAATTGTATTAAAAATAATTGTATAAATAATAAATTAATATATAAATCCTTCAAATATGCTTAGTAATGTTATCTTAAAAAATTATTTTTCATAATCTAATTAATAATAATAGATACAAAATATTAATAGCTAATAAACTATTCAAATAAATATCGAATATAATCATATTCTTATATGTCATTTTGCTTGTTTAAATAATCAAACAGTTATCAGCTATCAGTTAATTTTACCAAGCACTTTTACACAACTCTCTAGTCAAATCAACTAATATAATCATTTATCAACTATTAATTAATGTAGTCATCTATCAGCTATCCGCTAATTGACAAATAAGACCTTACTATAAGCTTATCAAAACTAAAATTTAAATTAATTTCTGAAATACCAAGTTTTCTCTCTTTTATTGTGGAAGTCTAAATTAATTTATTCTCCCTTTTTTCGAACGATAACAAAAAATAATTAAAATATATTTCACATATATTGTTTCTATATAGTTTTTATTTCAATATAAGTACTCATTAAATAATTTCATATTTTTAACTATTATATATGACTTATTGGTTCACTAATCAGGATCAAGTTTTGTAGAGATTCAATATGGGGACCTTCTCAACCCAATTTTCTCTATTTACGACCTTATGATTCATTTTTTTTACCTTACTTAAGGGACCTAGCATTTTATCTAACTAGATTAATTAGTTGTTGGTATTAAATATTTTTCTTTATTGATTCATTTAATATCTTTTTCACAATAAATCTATGCACTATGTAAATTAAATTTGTTAGTCCACAGATTAAATACTTTTTACCAATATTTATTCATTATAATTGTGGCAACTAATATGTAGTTAAGGTTTGTTAGAATTTTTAATTTATTCGAAAAAAGTTAGCCTATAATTTGTGTACTACTGTGTTTGTGTGTCTAAAGTGCCTTGTGTTTCTATAGTTCTTTACGGAGACGTTTATATCATTATTTCAAGGTTAATTTGAGTTTTCAATGATATAGTTTGGGTACATTTTAACTTTATAATATGAAGAGACATAAAATGGGTGGACAAAAAAGTTAGGCGCATTGACAATAAATATTAGGAGACTTTCAAACAGATATTATTATAAACCATTATTGTATCATTTTTAAATTACTCATGCGGAGTATTATAAAAAAATAAATTACTCAGTGTGAGTATTTAAAAAAAATAGTCTACTACTACGTGCGTCGCACACCACTGAACACCACTAATATTGAACATCGTTGAACATTATTAAATTAATTAATAAAGATTAAAAATCTGAAAGACTCAACACTCAATCAATAATTATTTAAAAAATATTTAATTAAATTATTTCATGTATATATATATTATTTTTAATTTTTATTTTCAAATAATTGGATCAAATATCAACTATAGTCAATGCTTAAATTAAAAACCCTAATTCCTTTTCTTTTACTTACCATTCCCAAAATACTAATTTGGGAATTAGAACCCTAAATTCGCTTCGATTCCACAACCTATTTGAGAAACACATTGAACAAAGAAATATTGAACATTAAGCTAATTAAACCTTCAATAATCCGTCAACAATAAGTAACACCAAAATACTAATTTGGGAATTTGAAATTAGAACCCTAAATTCGCTTTGGTTCCGCAACATGTTTGAGAGACATATTGAACAAAGAAAAAGCAAACATTAAGCTAATTAAACCTTTGATAATCAGTCAACAATCAGTAACACCAAAATACTAATTTGGAAATGGTAAGGAGAAGAAAAAGATTTAGTTTTTTTCTTTAATTTAGGAATTGACTATGATTGGTATTTTGATCTAATTATTTAAAAATAAAGATTAAAAATAGAATATATATATATATAATAATTTAATTAAATTTTTATTTTAATTAATTATTAATTGTACATTGATTTTTTTATATATTTTTAATATTTATTAATTAATTTAACGGTGTTTAACGTTAATGGTGTTTATCGGTTTGTAACAGCCGTTGTAGAATTTTCCCTAAAAATCATTGTTATACGCCTAAATCTCGTCTGGCTCGCACATCTAGTAGAGAAATTCAGGGTAAAGTACACAAATGGTCACTAAACTATTCAAAAAATATAAAATAGGCATTAAACTTTCAAAAGTTATATAATAGACATTAAACTTTAACTTTTGATACAAAATGGTCACTGAGTCGTTAACTGTAGTTAAGTGCAAAAAATTGTATAACAATACATTTCATCCTCAATATTTACACATTCAATCAATTTAGACATCAATAATGAGAGTTAAATTATGATTAAATTGATTAGATGTATAAATATAGAGGATTAAATGTGTTATTATTCAAATTTTTGTTACTGTCACATCATTCACTTGACGACAGTTAACTGCTCAGTGGCCATTTTGTAACAAAAATTAAAATTTAATGCCCATTATATAACTTTTGAAATTTTAATGACCATCTTATATCTTGTGGGATAGTTTAGTTACCATTTGTGTACTTTACCCATTATTTTTTTTAATACGGAACTAAAGAATTAACTATTCAAGACAGCCTCCTCCTGGAGCAAGGTCACCAGCCCGGCAGGGGGTTCCACAAACAGCATATTGTCGATACACGAGATAAAATTCGTTCTACCTCCATATTGTCGGTCTCAAGAATCGCCCAATACTTCTGGAAAAACCCATAAGCCAAACGCCATACTCGTCACGGATCACAACTCCTACAGCAGCCATACCATCATCTTGTAGCCTAGCCCCATCGCAACCCAACCCACTAGAGGGTGCTTCCACGCATTGACAATAAAGGCCTGTCGCCGATTAGTATCGGACTGTGTCGAAAATGCTCCAATGCAATCAGCCATGATACCTGCACTATGAAACACAATATCCTCCTTTTGGACAAAATTAGCATCAAAGAGTTTACAGCAACGTTGTTTCCGCAATAGCCAACAAATAACTACAAACTGGATTTCCCAATGCCCAGTGCTGATAAGAAACGCATTCGACCCTTTGAGGTTGTAATGCCACCACTTATTAGACGGTAAAGAATTGAATTCAAGAAGTTTGTGTGGTGAATCACTTGTTGTCAAGCCCTTCGAGCCTCTAGGCAATGACGAAGCACATGGTCCAAACTTTCAGCCTCTCGACGACATATCGAACAAGTATTCGAATTAGACATATGTCTTCTACTCCTTTCCACGTTTGTGAGGAGTCGGTCATGGAGTGCAAACCACGCAAACACCTTGACCCTTTGCGGGACCTTTAGTCTCCTAATCAGCAGCTTCCAAATAGGATCGCCAACACCCTATCCTTCATTCTTTAGTGGAGAAAATCATTAACACTTATAAATTATCATTCATATGGTGTGTGTGAAAATTAGACATTTATTGAATATATCAAATCAGTGTGAAAATTTTATTTAGCAACACTTATAAAGAGAAGACATTTATAATATATATATATTTATAAATAATTTTTCATCAAACTAATATCAGGTGACATGTGACACCTTAAAAACTACTAAAATATTTTCCCCCAAATACTCGTAAAAACTTACTATTACGTTTTAACTCCAAACTGCCCAGTATTCTTCTCTCTCATACTAAATTCAGCTCCGTCGACTATATAATTCTCGATTCACCAGGTGAATCATTTAATTACATAACTTCCCTCAATATCAACCACCACAAACCTTAAACATCAAACAAGTTAAAATAAAATAAAATTAAAAATTTTAAACACGTTTGGATTTATATTTTTTTGTTGCCCTTTCGTTTCTTATGATTTTGCCTTGACTAATTCAGTCTGACTCGTGTCGCACACTTAATTTTGGTGAATAAGTCTTCCGGCGTAGATTTTCTACATACGCAATGCCTTAAACTCGAGATTTACTTAATCAACATCTATACAAACTAAATTTAAATTTACTTAATCTTTAAATTAATATAAACAACAACCATACAAACTAATTTTTTTGAATAATCTAAAGGTGATTATAAGGTAATATATGTTCATGCATATTCTTAACCCTTTAACAATAGGCATATACCTTGTAGACAAATGGATTTAAACTCGTATCTCTTAAGATGAATATCATCCGCTTTTCTCATACAAACTAAATTTAAATTTAAATTTAATTGTTCCAACCTATGATAAAAAGATTGGGTTCAAAAGTTTCAACTAATTTTGAAAGTCTTCAAAGGTGATATTATTAAGGATAAATAAAAGCACAAACTCCTCATGATTGTAGTACTTTTAATGATGATGTGTAGTTAGCACAATAAATTTATCGACCAATATTTAAACACTTTCATTGGAAGTTTTCTACCTTCAATTACTATACCATATTTTCCAAATCTATGGAAGTTTTACTAATCATGATTAATTTTGAATTTAAACTTAGTTGTGGTCTTTTGCTAGCACGATCTGTTATCTTATGGTCCTATGGAATATAACTTAAAAAATTTATTGAAATCTTGAATTTAGTCCCATTGAAGTTTACATTCAGACATTATATTTATTTTAAATATTGAATTAAATTAGTTCCATCAATTAATCGGGTAGCAACTCATTTAAAAAAAAAAGATTTAATTTTACATTTTTAGATGATAATAAATATTATATAACACTATTTGTCTTTTATAATCTTTAAATAAAACAAAAAAATATTATTTAAAGATTATAAACAAAACCATTGAATCCATACAATTCACATTAGAAGCCCTAAAAGGCAGGGTAGAGATCAAGATTTGGCTGTTTGTAGAGCAAATGGACCTGAATTTGATATGAAAAAAAGAGCGGGAGACAGCTGCTGAAGCTAGACATTTGGTGACCAAAATGTCTGGCAGAAGACATTGAACTTACCTCTGGGATTCCCAGACCACAAATTACGAAACTTCCAAACGTTTTAAATAACATTTTGGACTTTGCTAATTCTTTTCATTCAATATTAAATTGTAAATTTGTTGGTCCAGCTGAATCTCAAACTGTTACTTGTGCTGTTGTTGTTTGTAATTTGTCAGCATGCATACTTTACGAATCAGTAAATCACCTTCTCTTTCTCTGCAACTCATCCTCGTAAACTGGGTCTTCTCTCTCACAAGACTTCCATCTATATTTTCACCTGCATATTTTTATCACATGTATTCTTTTTTATCGAGAACAGAAACTTTCTGAATTTTATTAAAAGTGATAATGATTATAAATATGTTACACCTTAAACCATGAATAATCACGAAAAATAAAACAAATATACATTAAAAGGGTAAAGGCGTGTAAACAAAAAAATTAAAATTCAACACTTCCTAACAGAAAGTTCAGTCTTCGAAATAAAACCCAATAACCATCTATTTCATCTAGAATGCTCCATGATTTATGTATATTTGTTTACACCAAATCTTGACATATCTGAAAACATTTACAAAAGTGTATCAAAATTTGAAAAGGCCATGAACCTTCTCAAAAAATAAAGCTGTCACAAAAGATGACAACGTGTCAAAAAAATAGACTAAAATTTTCATAAAATTAAATAAAAAAACCGCCATGAAAACAAATAAAATGTGATTTTTTGGTAAAACAAAACAAAAAAAAAACTAGAAGAAAATATACACTCATAAAAAGATAATGTTTATTGATATACAACAAAACTAAAAAGTTAAAAACCAACTAACGACATGAAAATCTCGGCGGAAGACTACACTTATGAAGAAAAATATAAAAAATAATTTTAAGAAAATATTCATCCAAAGAAAAAAAATGAAAGTAGTGGATTAGGTTAATTAACTTGTTACATGTATTTTTAAAATGTTTATGCATCAATTTTCGATTTATGTTATTGATTATTTTTTCATGTTAATTTCATTGTAAATAAAGAAATTTATATTGATAGAGTCGTTCTTATATTAAATTTTTATAATACTTAATTTAAATTAATCCGTGAACAAATCAATTATCAGTGATTAAATCAAAAGAAAAATTAGTTGATTTATATGCTTATTTGCATACTAATTTAGATCTATACTCAGATTCATTTGAAAAAAAAGTGTATTTTCCATTCTATAATGATACATATAAAGTGTCAGAATGTATATGTGAGTTTTTGTTCCTTTTTGACCATTTTAACCTTGAAAATGCAACAATATTCAAATGATAACATTTTGTTGTCTTTGTGATTCAGATTCTATTCAACTCGATAAAAATCAGTCTATATTAAATCATTAACGGATAAACAAAAGACACATGAATTATTTTCTGTTTTTTAAACTCCACGGGTAGTCTTTTTTATTTTTTGTTCGTTCTACTTTAGTCACCGATTTTTGAAAAAGTTTGGTTTTGATTATTTATGTTATTGATTTGTTCTATTTTGGTCACTCGATTGTTAATTTATGTTAGATCGCTGACATGACACGTTAGTAAAAATAATAATTTATAATTTAATCTTTAAACTTTTAAAATTTTATTTTATTTCACCCTCTTCAGAATAGGGATTTTGGGGACAAATTAAAGAATAATTTTGGGTTTTTCTGATAAGGTTAAAAAAGTAAAGTTTTGAAAGTTCAAAGGTTAAATTAAAATTAACTTTTTTTTACTTAAGTGTCATGCCAGCCATCTAATAGAGATTAATGTTTGAGTGATCAGAATATGACATATCGATAATGTAACTGATCACTGATCAAAACCAAACTTTTACAAAACCGGTGACCATAACAGAATAGACAAAAAACAAAAGGGATTGCCCGTGCAGTTTACCCTTTTTATTTTGAATAAGTAACTACAAAATCTTGTGCATCTCTCTAGTTAATAAGGAAAAAAACAATAATAGAACAATGTCTACATAAGTCGGCTACTGATGGGGGCCTTAATAGCTTGAAGATGAAGAAAATCTATTGCTTAGATTCAACAATGAACGATACATTTTTTTTTCTTGTTTTGTATAATTAAATAATAAGAATTTTTTTTGAAACTGATTACATGAAGTAAGATATGAACAACATGTTGCATGTCATTTAATGCATGGTTGTATGGAAATGTGGAAAAATTCTGACATGGCCCATGAAAAAAAAGGGTAGCTGTAAGCTTTGAATTATTGTTTTGCAGCTGGAAGCACAATTGTGGCTCCAATGTTTCGAAAACATTTACTGTTTTTTCAGTCAAATGTGTTGCCCAAAAGGGTTGCAATCTTCAATTATCATGATAATGAACTTCTTAAGACAAAGATTAACAATAATTGAAAGGGTTATCCTCACCGATTAAGTGATTAATTCTAAACCTCTCAAATTAAGTAATACTATACTCTAATTGGTGGCCAGTTTATAAGGGAAACTTTAAAGTCCTGTATAGGTTTTTGGACCTAGTACAGTATATTTTGATCTCTATACATTTAAAATGAGTTACTTTAGACTCTCAAATTTTAATTTATTTAAATTTTGTCTCTCTTATTTTTATGCTTAATTATACTTTACTCTCTAATCATGATTCATAGTTTAGTCCCTGATAATATTACGTCATATTATAAACCGGATAACATTATTTGAATAATTTTGTCTGGATTTATTTTTTAACTATTACAATGGCTCATTTTTCACGCGTATAAAGATTTGTTCTAACATTTTAAAACAAAAAGAGCCCAATAATTTTACTACCAAACATATGAATATGTCAATAATGATCCATATTCCTATATATTTGGGGCGTAGCAGCTGGTTTAGAATTAATCTGATCCATGTGATTCGGGAACCTCTCACCCTTGAGACCAATCAGCCAGGCCTCATTAAGTTTATATTAGTTATGAACATATGCCAGCCCAAATTATATTTGAGCCACTCCCTATACATTGCACTTCTTCCCTAATGAAAACGGGTAATCTTTATGTCAAGGGTGGGACTTATATTTCTAAAGAGAGATTTTTTTTTGAAATTGGATTATATTCAATAGTGAAAGGATTACAAAGGAATCACACCTCAAACATTAGAAGTTTAGTGTAAAATAAAAAATGTAGTAAATTTTAAGAGTGTGAAAGACGTTAAAATACCAAACTTAACACCTTCAGAAGAACTTGAAAAAGCTTCTGAAATTAAATCCAGAAAATTATTACTTTGCCTTGAGAGCTCTTTGAGTGCTCTTTGAAGAAAACAAAATTCTTCCGCTATTGTTCTCTCAAATTAAAGAGATAATTTAAATTCAAATTTTAGGAATAATATTATTTTTAAGAGTAAATTAAACCAAATATTATTAAAGTAAAAATTGATACTATTTTAATATTAAATTTTAGTGTATGCTTTAAATATATCATTGAACTATTAAATTTATTGACATTAATGAATTTTAATGTTTGATATGGGGTGACGTAAAATGATTTTAACAGTCTAATAATATAATTGAAATCTAAGTTAAAATTCATTATTAAAATAATATCAATTCTTATTCAATAATATAATCGATCGCTATTTAAAGTTTAGTGGTATCTGATATAGTTTAACCTATTTTTAATTAGGAAAGATAGTCACCAACCTTAAACACCAACTTCAAAGTATACGACGAATACAAAAAGTAAAAGACGTGTAAGCGTCGAAGCAAGGATCTTATGAGAAAGCGCGTGCATTTATCAAAAAACGTGTGTGCGTATACGTCTTGTGTCAAAAGTTTCCTAGTATGTTCCCTGGATAAACTATTTTGGAGCTCGCATTTATTTTATTTTCTTATTTTGACCATTCAACTTTTAAAAGTTATATTTTAGTTTATTAAATTATTGATTTATCATAAAATGGTCACTCATGTATTAACTCACATCGCATTGGTAA
Source organism: Hibiscus mutabilis (assembly GCA_019671005.1). Classification (NCBI taxonomy): domain Eukaryota; kingdom Viridiplantae; phylum Streptophyta; class Magnoliopsida; order Malvales; family Malvaceae; genus Hibiscus; species Hibiscus mutabilis. The sequence continues at coordinate 82,391,461 of CM033712.1, forward strand.
CGTGGTACATTAATAAAAGTGATTATACTCTAATTTAGCCCCTAAACGCTAGCAAAAATATAACATCTTTTCTTTTATTTTTATTTTTTTTCTTCTCCTATTTTCTCGGCAAAGAACCCTATCTATCGTCATCTTTACACCATCGTCCAAGCCGTAAAAGGGATCAAAAATTTTGTCTCTTCATGTTCTTTCTTGTTGCTTAATTACTTTTCTCAAAAAACTTGTCGAAATCTAGAAATTTCTATAAACCTTTAGAACTTTCCAAGACGATTTACAAATTTTGACGCTATATCATAAAAAAATTTAATTGTAGCTTCTCCTCGTTGTTGCTACGACTTTTGACCGTTAAGATTTTCGTAACGATAACTTAAATCCAAAAAAACCTAGACATTTTATTTCATCCATTATGATCTATCTAGGTTTACGAAGTTTAGGGCTGAATTACATTATTCTAAACAGTGGGAAGAGAAGGAAACTCGTTGCAAAAGTATACTTCAACGATAGTTCCACCTGACGTTGGCGCTTACAAGTAAGACAAATTTTATTGAAATTATGGCTATAATTTTGTGAGACTTGTCATCCTTTTAGGGATAGAAAAATAAAAGAGAAGAAGGTAGTGGGGGAAAAGAGAAATAGATTCTTTTTAATTTCATCAAGTAAAGAAAGAAGAAATTGTCTAACGTAACTTAAATAATGAATTGAAAGTGTTATTAAAAATTTTAGTTCGAGAAAAATCCTAGTCGCTTTCTAAATTTTTTTCTAATCTTTTTTCTAGTCGCTCGGTAATTTTTCCCCCTAACGCCTCAAGTTTTGTTTTGTAGCCGGCGGCGATACCAGTTTTACTGCCGGTTGTCGACCGCCGGATCTATTTTATTTTATTTTTTAGTTTTTTAATAAATTAATTTTATCTTTATGACACGATTTTTCTACCTTTTATGACACGTTTATCTCTGTCTTTTGGCATGTTTTCTTATACTCCTTCGGTCGTTTTGGTCGTTCTTTGTTTTATGTTTTTACCAGGGTTGGATTTGACAACGCCGCGATTGATCAAGATGGCGCTTATTTGTAATCCTGCTAATCTCCTCTGCTCTGGATCTTCGGTTTGAATTTGGATACGCGGTTTACGCTTGTGAAGAGTTTCTCACGGTGCTCGGCTCTGATTTGCGTTTTCTTTGTGGTCTATCAATAGCTTCATCCCCCTTTTGTGGTTCGTTTTGCCGATGCAATCAAGTTTTGTATCTATTTTTCGATTGAGTATTTGGATGAGTTTATAACCTTTTCATGTATGGTTTATGTTTGATCTAAAATGGCTAATTTTAGGAGGAAGTCCAAATTATGTATTTAGTTTATAATGATAGTTTGTAAACCTTTATTGTAATTTTAAGTATTTTCTCGTTAATGAAACTAGTGGCTTTTTTTCAAAAAAAATAATGAATTGAAATACTAAATTGATATTTTGTATGAAGTTCGCAGTTTAAATTAGAAATTACATTTTTTTGTTAACATATGTTATGTCATTAATTTAATGAGAATTAAGATCTAAAGTGTAATTTTCTGAAAATAAAATGATAAAATCAAAATAAAACAAAATATTTTCAATGTAATCTACCGTACTTTTAGTTACAAACAAACCAATAATGAATACGTTTCTCGTATAACGTTTACGTTGAATTTTTGTTTTCTCGTTTTCGAGACGTAAATAAATAAAAAGTTAGGGATAATTGATTATTATTATTTTTAAATCAAACAATAAATTTCATTAAAATAATAAAAAAAATACA